>ML840907.1:2009-41330 GCA_009831015.1 Picea engelmannii
CCAATCCCAATTTTGCGACCCCCCACCCCACCTTCCAAAATATATTTCCAACCCCCACTTTCACACCTCCTACCCATACTTTGTTATCTTTACAACTAAAAATTTTAAAGTTGTTTCCTCCCTTATGTTCACCCACATCCACCCATCCTCCCTTTTGTTATATCCTTAATTTTCACCCTACATTATCAAAAGGGACAAAAAAAAAGATATAAACTAAAACAAAACCTTCAACTCAATATTTAGAGAGTTTTTGAAGAGTGACATTGGCCATCTATGCAAAAAACAACTACATGTCACTTGTCATTAGTTCCAAACAAGAGACACTCCATATAATATTCTATATTTACAAAGTTTCTAAGAGATGAGTGATGGATGAGCGTTGGAACTCACTTTGTTTGAGTCTCCATTAGTCTCTAGAATATATGGAATCTCTCTCAAGCCTATTCTAAGAATATATAAAAGGAATTTTAGTCTAGAGAATGGGAGGGAAGAATCATTTATAGATATACGATGCCAAAATTTAGAGGTGCTTCTCCATCTACATTAGTTGCAATGAGATTTCCTATGTTGGTTGAAGAGATAAGGAGGAGCAAGGAGAAAGGGTTTTAGGACCCTACAATGTACTTTTTTGCTCACACTTTTTTCTACCATTACATCCTTTTTCCATTCACATTTAAACTTATATTATCACCTTACCCTATCTCTCCAAAGGTATATAATGTCTCTTCTCTTTACTATATATTTAATCTGTTTTACATATAATTTTACATTACTCTCATACCTAACCGTTGATCAGAAATATATAAGTGTTGAAACAGTTCGAACTGCAGATTAGCATTGTTGTTTAAAGGTCCATTGCTGAAACAGTCAAAGCACGCAAACCCCGTGGCTGAAATAGTCTGTGGTCTATGATGCTGAAACAACAACTCACACAAGAAGAAGCTACTACACTCTCTGTGGTCTACGATGTTGAAACAACAACACACACAAGAAGAAGTTTTTACACTCTCTATGGTCTACGATGCTGAAACAACAACACAAGATGTTACGTTGACCACAACAGCCGCATCTTGAGCCAGAATTAACCATCATTGTCGCGTGAGACCATGTTGCTGAAACAATCAGAACGCAAATCCCGTTGCTGAAACAGCCCACGATTTGCGATGCTGAAACAACATACAACAACAGTAACAAGAAGATAAATAAAGAAGTTGTTACTCCAGCCGCAACAACAACACCTCACTCAACACCTTTTCAACTATTGTAATAGCATTCTGTTACGGGAGACTAGGATATCCTATTCTAGTATAGAGATTTGATCTGACTAAGAATAGGATTCAGATGTGCACATGTAATTTGATGATCAAATTGTATCGATGGGATTGTCCTCTTTAAATAAGATGAAATCATCATTAGAGAGGACCTTCTTTTTCGCTAAGAAAGGATTTAGAGAGAAGGATGTTCTTTACTTCAGAGATTGTAATATGATACAATTGACAGATGAATAAAAGATTGTTCTAAGCATTTCTCTCTAGTTCCTTTCGTTTTAGGGGAATCTTGTGAGAAGGGAGGGCCCACCTTCTTCACAATATTCAATCGTTAGCTTTGTAGTGTTTTAGTGTTATTTCTGTTCATGCCTTGATTAAATTATGTTTTGCTGAAACTCTACTTTACTAAACTCTGTTTTGTTGAAACTCTACTTTACTAAACTATGTTTTGCTGAAACTCTGCTTTGCTGATTGTTACATTGTTTTCATATGATTCATGCTTGGGTAACTGTTAATCATTCTAGTTAGCAATCTTGTTTGGTGAATTTATGAAAGTGTGATAATCAGGGACAGGTGCTAAATATTCCTTCTTGGGGAATAAGGTCATGTTCCCTGTTAAGAGATAGTTAGCCTTCAGTGTGTGTCAATCATTTCAATTAGCAATGAGTTCATGAAAGTGTGATGATCGAAAATAGGTGTTGAAGATTTTTTCTTGGGGAATAGGGTCATGTTCTCTGTTAAGAAATAGTTAGCCTTCAGTGTGTGTCAATCATTTCAATTAGCAATGAGTTCATGAAAGTGTGATGATCGGAAACAAGTGCTGAAGAATCCTGCTTGGGGAATAGGGTCATGTTCCCCATTAAGAGATAGTTAGCCTTTAGTGTGTGTCAATCATTTCAATTAGCAATGAGTTCATGAAAGTGTGATGATCGGAAACAGGTGCTGAAAATTCCTGCTTGGGGAATAGGGTCCTGTTCTCTGTTACAAGATAGTTGGTCTTTCCTTTTGTAGTGTTTTGAAGGATTTCTTCCCTAGGTTGTTATTTCCTAATGTAATCCAGGATCCTTTGGATAATTGTTTCTTTAAACATTGAACTCTGCAATAGGTAGGTTGATTTCCTGTAATTCAAAGTAGAACTTCAGTTTGTTCAAGGCAAAGTGTGATTTTACTACAACTCTAGATTTCTTTTAAGATTGAGCATATACAGTGCATCATTACCTTTGAAATAAAGATACTTCGTTGGGTTGACAATTTATGTAGAACTTGATTGTTTAGTTAAATAAGCAATTATAGTGACCAACATTTTGGCGTCATTGCCAGGGAAGGTAATTATAGATTTCAAAAGTACTTATGTTATTTAATATATAAAGATTGCATGGGAGGACGTGGAGACTCTAAAGAAATTGACCCTACAGGTGGCAGGGGTAGAGGAAGAGGAGGAAGAAAGACTTATATTGATGACATTATATCAAAATTTGAATCTGCTGCTCCTCAACGACCAAACTCTCAGAAACCAAAGTCCCAACCTTCCTTTCAAGAAAAATTTGAAAAAGGGAAAGAGGTTTGGAGTCCTGAGACAGTCGAGAAACCAGTAGGAAACATTGAGGACAGAGCAAGCACAACAGGGGAGAAAACAAAAGAAAACATGGATGAGTACAATGAAGAATTGCATCAGGAAGAACATGTAGGTCCTGAAAGAGAGGTAAATGATGAAAACTCTTTTTCTACATTAGGATTTCCTATTGGTGGTCTTCCTAGAGGGGTAGCTCCCATGAAGAACATTCCACTCTTAGCACTATCTAGCTTTAATGGTTTATCTTTAGAATATCCTGATGAATTCTTTTTGAGTTTGACATATTATGCAGAAGTTATGATTACATTTCCAATGCTAAAAAATTAAAGCTATTTCCAACAACATTGAAAGGAAATGCACTAAGATGGTTCATGAGTCTTGGAGGCCATGTAATCACAACATGGGATCAAATGAAATAGAAATTCCTACATAAATACTAGGACTATTGCCGAACAAGAGAAAAAAGGGAAGAACTATTTAAGATGATACAGAAAGAGGATGAAAATCTGAAGGACTTTGTAGAAAGGCTATAGTACAATCTACAAAGATCCAGTCACCCCGATGTAAGTAAAGATATTCTTAAAATGATATTACTAAAAGGAGTAAGGGATGACTGTCTAGATATGTTGAATATGCTTGGAAAAGGGGACATATCTAAAGAATCATACAATGAAATTTTTAACCTATGTAAAATATGTTCACGAGGAGCTTTAAGGAATAGATCAAATAGCAGGGATACCACATTTTCAACAGTTCAAAAATAATCCAGTGGGGGAGCAACAAGAGATGAAATAGGTAATTTACTTGAAGGTTTTAAAAATGAAATGTTCAGCTCTTTTGCCTCACAAATTGACACACTGCAGATTCAAAAGAAGCAAGCAGAAGCAGAAGAAGCTCTATCCATCTTTTGTTCTAAATGCAGAGACAAGAACCCACGGAGGGAATGCCCATTGGACAAAAATCCAATCTACACCATCTGTGATAAAGATCATGAAACTCAACAATGTCTGTCTCTACCAGGAATCAAGGCAGCATTATAACCAACTGATGAAGAAGCTGAAGTTGTCTATCTGTTGACACAGAGGAGGCAATGGAAACCGTGGGGATGAGGTATGAATCCTAACATGCCATTTACATCTTCTAATCACTGGAATAACTATCCTTCTTTTAATCAAACAAATTACCATCCCTATAATCAAATGAAATACCTAAATCAAATGAATTACCCACCCATGCAACAAACTTACCCACCCTTTGTTGATCCATTAGTGTGGACTCCTTGGCCTCCACAACAAAAACAACAACCGTATTTGAACCAATGGAATCCAAATTGGAGAGGACAACAACCTCCCTTCCCAAATCAATTACCTCAATCACAATTTTTACAACCACTCTACTTACCATCAGGTACTCCACCAAACAATCAAATAATGAGGCCCCAACTACCTGCACAACCTAACCCTAACCCCAATAATAAAGTTGTGTAGTGCATTGATATTCATAAACAACCTATATTTTATCTTCTCCCTGTGCAATGAAATGATATTCATTTACAATCTAGGAGAATAGTAGAACCTATCATAGCTGATGTTACCTCTTCTGATAAAGAGGAAACAAAAGAGCATGATGTACCTGAAGAGGTACAATCATCCTCTAACACTACTGCTGAAACAACAAAACCACCATTTCCTGAGCGTTTAGCTTTGACTAAAACGCCTGAGCCATTAGCTTTCAATATTCTAGGGGAATTACAAAATCTTTATGTCAAAATCCCTCTATTACAAGCACTCCAAGATGTACCAATTTATGCCAGGACTATGCGAGACATTTGTGTTAAGAAACCTGGTAGGAAAATTAAGGATCCCCTCACAGTTCATGTCATGGGTGACTTGTCTACACTAATGTCAGGTAAAGTTCCCCCAGTTAAATATGGTGATCCTGGCCACCCTACTGTCTCAGTGCAAATTGGAAAAACGACAATCCCTTGAGTCCTGGTAGACTTAGGTGCCGCTATCAATATTATGACTCTGGAAACCTCACAACTGTTACAACTGCAAAATGAAATCAAAGACACCCCAACTATCCTAGAATTAGCTAACCATTCCACAATAAAACCGGAGGGAGTCATTGAAGACTTAATTATCTCAGTGGAATCCTGTAATTATCTAGCTGACTTTTTGCTATTACAACCTAAAAAAAAGTTGGGGGGCCACCCTCTAATTTTGGGCAGGCCTTGGCTAGCCACAACAGATGCTTTTATCAGTTGTATATCAAGTCCAATGACAATTTCCAATGGTTATGAGACTAAACAACTCACCCTCTACCTTCACACTACACCCTTGATTAATAATGATAATTCTGTATGGGTAGATTTTGATGATCAACTTACTCAACCCATCTTGACTATCGAACAAGACTTAAGCCATAAATATGCCACTGAGGATGAAGTAATTAATAATTTTATTTGTGAACCCTCCTCTGTGACTCCAGAAACTCATAACCAACTAGCTGCACTTTTGGAGTCAGATAATCAGGAAAACCTTAACTCTGAAAACCCACCTCAAACATTTGCCACCATCTCCTCTAAAAGCATACCAGTAGAAATTGAACCTGGAAAAACACTAAACATAAATCCTAACCTGACAGATGTTGAAACACAAAAATTAATGAAGTTACTTCTTGAACATAAAGAAGCATTCGCATGGGACTATACAGATATGAAAGGAATTTCTCCCGGATTATGTACTCATCGTATATATATCAAGGAAGATTGTCGATCGATCTTCCAATATCAACGATGAATGAACCCTAATTTAAGATAAATCCTTAAAGAAGAACTTCAAAATTTTCTCAATGCAGGGTTTATATATCCTATATCAGACAGTGAATGGGTTTCCCGATTGGTAATAGTTCCTAAGAAAAATGGGAAATGGAGAGTATGTGTGGACTATAGAGCATTAAATAAAACTACTACAAAAGATCACTTTCCATTACCATTCATTGATCAGGTGTTAGACAATTTGTGAGGGAAGAATGTTTTCTCCTTTTTAGATGGTTTCAGTGGGTATAATCAGATCAAAATTGCACCCCAGGACCAAGATAAAACCACTTTTACTAGCCCTTGGGGAACTTTTTCTTATAGAGTTCTCCCATTTGGACTATGTAATGCATCATCAACCTTTGAAAGAGCAGTTATAGGAATCTTTTCTGATATGCTTAATGACTCTATGGAAATTTTTATGGATGATTTTACCCCTTATGGTGTTTCTATTCAGAAAGCACTACAAAACCTTGAGAAAGTACTTAAACGATGTATACAAGCCCACCTCTCCTTAAGTACAAAAAAATGTCACATGATGATGAGTGAAGGAATAGTTCTTGGACATTTTATCTCATCTCAAGGAATTTAGGTGGATCCATCCAAGATACAGGTCATTAAATATTTTCCTACTCCCAAAACCCAAACAAAGGTAAGAAGTTTTCTAGGACATGCTGGATACTACAAAAGATTTATCAAAAAAAATTCCAAAATAGCTTCTCCCCTGTTTGTGTTACTGATGAAAAATGTCGAATTCAAATGGACTAATTCTTGCCAGGAAGCATTTAATACACTTAAACATCAGTTATCTATATCTCCTATTCTTAGAGGACCTGATTGGACACTTCCATTTCATATATCCTCGGATGCTTCATATATTGCAATAGGAGTTGTCTTGGGACAAGCAGGAAATCATCTCCCTTATGCTATTTACTTCATTAGCAAGAATATGACTCATGCTGAACTTAACTACACAGTTACCGAAAAGGATTTCTTAGCAGTTATTTATGCTATTAATAAATTTCGACATTACATCACTGGATATTCTACTCTTGTCCATACTGATCACTCAGATATCAAATATCTAATGAACAAACCTATCACAAATTCTCAAGTCACCAGATGGTTATTATTATTGCAAGAATTTGATATTACAATTGTAGATAGACTAGGAAAAGAAAATGTAGTTGTTGATTTCCTTTCTCAGTTAACACATGATGATGATACCCCAGTAGATGATTCCTTTCCTGATGAATATCTATTTGCAGTATCTGCTCACTCACCATGGTATGCAGATATCGCTAACTACTTGGTTGCAGGGAAGTTACCACCACACCTATCCCACTGAGAGAAAAGAAGAATCATTCAACAAAGTGCTCGGTATAGCTGGATAAGTGGGTGTCTTTTCCACACAGGACTTGATCAAGAAATCCGAAGGTACATTAGAGAAGATGAGGTTTATGATCTACTAAAATCTTTTCATGATGGCCCTTGTGGAGGGCATTTTGCTGATAGGAGAACAACACATAAAATTCTGAGGATGGGGTATTATTGGCCCTCACTTTTTAAAGATGAAAAGAAATATGCTTGGGCCTGTGATAGTTGTCAAAGAATGGGCCAACCTAATCATAAAGATGAAATGCCATTAAACCCCAAGATAGTACTTGAACCATTTGAAAAATGGGCCTTAGACTTTGTAGGACCCATTAACCCCCCATCCAATCAAAAAGTTTACATAGTGGTCTACACAGATTATATGACCAAATGGGTGGAAGCTAAAGCACTCCATAGAGAGACTGAAGAAGCAGTTCTAGATTTCCTATTTGAAGACATATTCATCAGATTTGGAGTGCCAAGAGAATTAGTTATAGATGGGGGACCTCCTTTCACTTCTCATGGTTTTAAAGTCACCCTTCAAAAATATCATATTCAACATAGAATGACTACATCATACCACCCCCAACATAATGGATAGGTGGAAAGCACAAATAAATTAATAGAAGCCATTCTCACAAAAACAGTGAAGGAAAACAGAAAGGATTGGTCTCACAGACTCCCTGAAGCATTATGGGCCTACAGAACTACCTGGAGAAATACTAGAGGATTCTCTCCCTATGAATTACTTTATGGAAAAAGTGTTGTCTTTCCTATGGAATTTGAAATAAAAACGTTAAGGACTTCTTTAGCTGTTAACCTTGATTTGACCAATGCACAGACAACCAGGTTGCAACAGCTTAATGAATTGGATGAAAAAAGACTAGATGCCATTCATCAGGCAACTATGATTCAACAACAAAGATCAAAATGGCATGACAAAACTATTAAGCATAAGAAATTCCAAAAAGGTAATTGGACCCTACTGTATGACTCTCGGTTTAAAGAATTTCAAGGGAAACTACATACAAGATGGCTTGGGCATTACGAAGTAGACACTGTTTTCCCCAATGGAATAGTAAGGCTCCTCACAATCGATGACTCTAAAACACCGTTACTTGTAAATGGTCATCGGCTCCATTTGTACTAGTGCCCTATTTCCAAAGAAGATTTTAAGGACACATGTGTGGTAGACTCTCATTATCTCTTTTTATAGGGGCCTCCTACCCCTCATTGCAATTAATTCTTTTTGAAATTATTTTTTTTAGTATTAGATTAGATTAGATTTAGTCTACTAATAATCCCTGTCAAGAAATGGCATGTTACAATTTATTTTTGCAGATTCTTAGTTAAAGAAAAGGCCTACCAAGGAAGGACGATCTTACTTCAAGAAGAGCCAAGCTTCCCCATTGTTGAAACACCACTGTTCATCAATTTTTCACACTTTTATCCCATTGCTGAAACACCATTGTTCAACGATTCTTCACATTTTCCCGTTGCTGAAACACCACTGTTCAACAATTCTTCACATTTTCCCGTTGCCGAAACACCACTGTTCCGCAATTCTTCACATTTTCCCATTGCCAAAACACCATTATTCCGCAATTCTTCACATTTTCCCATTGCCGAAACACCACTATTCAACAAACATTTCTCTATTCTTTCCTTGTCGCTAAAACACCACTACTCAGCAACATATCGCCACTGCTGAAATGCCACTTCCTCAATAGTATTATGCAACATCACCCTTCAACAAGCATTTCTCTGATCTTTCCCTGTTGCTGAAACACCAACTTTTTAGCATTCTCTGTCAATAAGATTTTGCGCTCTCATACTACATTTTGTCCTCCCAGTAAACAAATCCTTGATACAATCCCTCTAACAAATCAAAAGTCTCTGCCATGGCTACTATAGAACTATTATGGATAGGCACTATATTTTGTTTGAAGTACGAATCAAAAGGTAAAGATGAGGTATGTAAACTTTATATGTAAATACAATTGAACTATAGTTAATGAGAAGATTCCAACTCATAATTACCACTCATGTAAAATCATTATTTCAGTTGTACTTGAAGGGGGGGGGAATTATCAAAATCCTATACCATAATTTCACATGAACCGACCAACCGTCATTCTCTTTTTACCATCCTTTCGTTGTTTTACCACCATTTGCATGCCCTCACCCGAAAAACTCACTCTGCATAGAAGCAGTTACTCAACTCTCTGACGGTGCATTTTACTGAGATGTTAGCTATGGGAGGCCCTGTTATACGATACGAACCCACCATGACAACCCTGTTAGAACTATATCCAGAGGTTCATCAAATTTTTCTATAGGCAGGATGGCTCAGTTATTTTCAGAGGCTCCAGGGATTTGATCAACAACAGGTTCTTCAATTCACTCGAAATCTTCAGGAATATCATTCCATTGTTCAAGGGGTTCGGATTCCAGTTACAGAGGAGGATATAGTGCAGGTTTTGGGTCTCCCTACCAATGGAATTCGCTAGTTCAGCTGCAAACATATCTTTCTTAATGCCCAACAGGATTTCCTCTTGCCAAGGGAACAAATTGAGCCCAAAGGCCGGGGTGTCCGACTCATCTCGTTGCCACCTCCATGACAGAGAGTTGCAAATTTTGTCAAGCACTACTTTACTTGTGAAGGCCGATACCAGGTAGTCTACCAGTACAATTTTGTCCTGTTGTCTCATTTACTGCATGCTAGATTGGTAAACATTCCTTATTATTTACTCGGATGTCTTCAAAATATGTTGCACTACTGTAAAAAGGATAAAAATCTCTCCCTTTCCCTCACCCATCATTGTCTCACTCAACTTCTTATCCAAAAGGGTTTTTCCCAACAAAACCCTCCACTAAACAACCCACCCATAGACCCCCAAGAAGCCATTGAAATTCCTGAAAATCTTCAGGAACAACAACCACAAAACCCTCCAGACCCTCCGGAAGTACCTAACAGTCCGCCTACAGACCCAATCAATCTAATTAACCCCCCTACCATACCAAGCCCACCCCACATTTTACAAGAATCATCCACTCTTGTTGTTCATATCCTTAGCGATGATTTTGAACCAGACAATTTTCCCTGTCCCATCATTGAGGAAAATCCCCCATGGAAACGAAAGCAAATTCCTTTCTTTCTTCCCTTTTTACAAAGAAAATGAACAAGGGCCTCAATAAGGGAAGCTACTACTGCCACTTCCCTAAACCCCCAACCCATCAGACTAAAACCCCATACACCTCCAACCTCCCAAATTTTGGAATCTTTACCTATTCCACCCAAGGGCACTGAGACACAAGAACCAGAGGCCCAATGTGTTGCGACATCATTTGTTTCAAATTTAGTAGCTGAAACACAAGAACCAGCTACTCATTCAGTAGCTGAAACACAAGAACCAGCTACCCATTTAGTAGTTGAAACAGAAGAACCAACTACTCATCAAGTAGCTAAAACACAAGAACCAACTACCCATTTAGTAGTTGAAACACAAGAACCAACTACCCATTTAGTAGCTAAAACAGAAGAACCAACTACTCATTCAGTAGCTGAAACACAAGAAACAACTATAGCTGCCACACAAGAACCAGCTATAGCTAAAATACAAGAACCGACTACTGATATTGTTACCGAGACACAGGAATCAGATGCCTAGGGTGCTGCAACATTACTTTCTTTACATCAAGAAGATGGAACACAAGAATCATCTACAGATTTTGTAGCTTCTCCAAAAGAACCATCTAGTGTGGCTGTGACTCCTACACAAGAACTAGTCACCCCTCAACCAGAACCAACAATGGCCTCTGTCTTACAATAAAATGAGTTCCTAAGGTATGAAATAGAAGCCTACAAGCAAAATCTAGCCATGGAAAATGAAGCCTATGAGAAGGAACTTAAATTATACACCCTAGCTCGCATAGTGACCATGATAGAGGAAAATACAACAGAGAATCTGTGTAGAGAGTATATGTGCAGTCAATGTGGGGACATCTATTATCAATAAGGCTACAAAGTAATTCAAATTCCAATGCCAGGAGATTCCCCTGCACCTAATACTTTTGCAGTCAAATAAGAACACTCTGTTGTTACACAAGAACCAGCAGGACCTTCCAAAGTTAAAACTGAACCCTGGCCTACAACAATTGTCAAATCTGAAGCCCCTGTTTTTGTTCATAAAGCTGTACAAACATTGCCTATTGATGAATCTTCCCCTCCTAGCTAGATCAATACCCACACCTTTGTGGAACAAGCCACTCAGACCCTACCTCAACCTACCACTTGCAATGCTGAAACACAAACTCAACCATGGGATGAGCAGGCAATAATAGACAAATGGAAAAATGAGTCTGTTGTTACACAGGACAAAAGCCTGGAGGAACACAGACTAATTTGGCTAAACCATATCGATTCAAACTGGGAAGCCTTGGAGAAAACACGCCAGGAATCCCGTGCCTATAAGAAATAAAATAAAGAGCTAAAAGGAAGATTGCTCCTGATATTTGATTTGGCACAAAAGTTGTTGGCTGGAAGTAAACCATCCTGCAATTACTCTCTGTTCCTCATGGAACGACTTACATTGTTTCAGATTAAATCAATCAAAGAAGGAAGACCCCATGCAGTGTTAAATCCAACAGATTTTATTAAAACCTTTGCAGAAGCCTCTTCTATGGATCAACACCTTCTCTGTGAGGTATATTTTCATAATGAGACCATCTCTGAGAACCGACAACTTAACCTTAACCCTCTTGTCGGTGACATCTAGATTCAGGCACTCACCTCCTTCCTTAACAATCAAATTATATGGTAGGATGACTTCCTAGCTGCCAAGCATAATGAGGATAACCGCCTTCTCTGGATACGACCAGAACCACAACATGTTGCCACCTTTGTTACAGAGTATTATCAGTTTTTGAAGAAACCAGGGATGACTCAACACATTTGGCAACTACAGACAACATTGCTTCAGTATTGTCAACAACTCATTAAATCCATAGAGATTGATGCCCTACAAGAAAATAACATGTTTAGGCAACAATCTACTGAGAAAAGATAGGAACACAATCCCTTTAGCCCCACTAGTCTTGAGACAGCAATCTCGAGGGTACCTAGCTACATCAAGTGTGTTCAACAATGTGTTGAAAGCTGGATGGGTTATCAATTTCATTTTCCTATCATGTGGATGCCAGCAGAGAAATATCAAGTTCATTATAAGTTGCCCAAGAAGGCCAAAACAGTAGCTTGGCAAAGGCTACAACGCATTCAAGGATTCAGAGCTCCAACAGAAAACACTTGCCACATCTACTTCTTAAGTAACTTGCACGCTCAGAGTCGGTATCCAGATTCTGATTCAGATTGAAGTTGCCTAAGGACATGTAACATTTTAAGTTGGGGGGGATGTTAGGACCCTACAATGTACCTTTTTTATCACACTTTTTGCTACCATTACATCATTTTTCCATTCACATTTAAACTTATATTATCACCTTACCCTATCTCTCCAAAGGTATATAACGTCTCTTCTCTTTAATATATGTTTAATCTATTTTTCATATAATTTTACATTACTCTCGTACTTAACCGTTGATCAGAAATATATAAGTGCTGAAACAGTTCAAACTGTAGATTAGCATTGTTGTTTAAAGGTCTGTTGCTGAAACAGTCAAAGCATGAAAACCCCGTGGATGAAACAGTTTGTGGTATACGATGCTGAAACAACAACTCACACAAGAAGAAGTTGCTACAATGTCCGTGGTCTATGATGCTGAAACAACAATGCACACAAGAATAAGTTGTTACACTCTCCATGGTAAATGATGTTGAAACAACAATACAAGTTTTTATGCTAACCACAACAGCTGCACCTTGAGCTAGAATTAACCATCGCTTCCATGTGAGACCACATTGCTGAAACAGTCAGAATGCAAATCCTATTGTTGAAACAACTTGCGATTTGCGATGCTGAAACAACATATAATAGCAGTAAAAAAAAGATAAATAAAGAAGTTGTTACTCTAGCTGCAACAACAACACCTCACTCAGCACCTTTTCAACTATTGTAATAACATTTTGTTACGGGCGACTAGGATATCCTGTTCCAATATAGAGATTTGATCTGACTAAGAACAGGATTCAGATGTGTACATGTCATTTGATGATCAAATTGTATCGAGGGGATTCTCCTCTTTAAATAAGAGGAAATCATCATTAGAGAGGACCTTCTTTCTGGCTAAGAAAGGATTTAGAGATAAGGACGTGCTTTACTTTAGACATTGTAATATGATATAGTTGACAGATGAATAAAAGATTGTTCTGAGCATTTCTCTCTAGTTCCTTTCATTTTAGGGGAATCTTGTGAGAAGGAAGGGCCCACCTTCTTCAGAAGATTCACCCGTTACCCTTGTAGTGTGTTAGTGTTATTTCTGTTCATGCCTTGATTAAATTCTATTTTGTTGAAACTCTACTTTACTGAACTCTGTTTTATTGAAACTCTACTTTACTGAACTTTGTTTTGCTAAAACTCTGCTTTGTTGATTCTTACATTGTTTTCATATGATTCATGCTTGGGAAACTGTTAATCATTCTAGTTAGCAATCCTATTTGGTGAATTTATGAAAGTGTGATAATCAGGGATAGATGCTGAAGATTCCTGCTTGGGGAATAGGGTCATGTTCCCTATTAAGAGATAGTTAGCCTTCAGTGTGTGTCAATCATTTCAATTAGCAATGCGTTCATGAAAGTGTGATGATTAGAAACAAGTGCTGAAGATTCATGCTTGGGGAATAGGGTCATGTTCTCTGTTAAGAAATGGTTATCCTTCAGTGTGTGTCAATCATTTCAATTAGCAATGAGTTCATGAAAGTGTGATGATCGGAAACAGGTGTTGAAGATTCCTGCTTGGGGAATAGGGTCCTGTTGCCTGTTAAGAGATAGTTAGCCTTCAGTGTGTGTCAATCATTTCAATTAGCAATGAGTTCATGAAAGTGTGATGATCGAAAACAGGTGCTGATGATTCCTTCTTGGGGAATAGGGTCTTGTTCTCTGTTACAAGATAGTTGGTCATTCCTTTTGCAGTGTTTTGAACGATTTCTTCCCTAGGTTGTTATTTCTTAATGTAATCCATAATTCTTTGGATAATTGTTTCTTTAAAATTTGAACTCTACAATAGGTAGGTTTCTTTCCTGTAATTCAAAGTTGAACTTCAATTTGTTCAAGGCAATGTGTGATTTTACTACAACTCTAGATTTCTTTTGAGATTGAGCATATACAGTGCGTGATTACCTTGAAATAAACAAACTTCCCTGGGTTGACAATTTATGTAGCACTTGATTGTTTAGTTAAATAAGCAATTAGAGTGACCAACAAAGGGGAAAGAAGAAGTTCATCAACAACTTGAGGTAATTGAATTGATGTAATTCTTTCATTCCAATTAATAGATCATTGGTTTTCCCCTATGAATATTTGTATTCCATTTAAAAATGTTCAAATTTAGTTTATTTCGTCATAGATCGAGTTATATCCAAGCTATATCTAGGATTCTAACACTCGGAAGAGAAATAAAATGGTATTGTTTTGTATATTTTGTGTAGGAAGTAGGTTGTAGGAACCAAATCCAAAACACCAGGATTGTAGAATCCATGACATACAAAGGACAACCTTAAGAGTAAGGTTTGTCGTTCTTCCATTTCGTTGTGTAATTGTGAATATTATTGCTTGCTTCTAAGGAAATCCATAGAAGTCTACCATACTATATGTTTAGGATCAATAGGAATATCCTACTAAGATCTTGTCAATATTTTGGTGATATTTTATTTGTAATAGAACCAATGACTCCATTGGGGAATAATCTTTCATTCTTCTCTAGTTTAGTTTCCCTTTCCTATTATCCTATATTTTTTGTTTTGTATTTAGTTATTTTCTTCCCTGGTACTCCCTCGGATATTAGATTTCTCACATTTTGCAGTGTGTCACTTGTCTACAGTGGGAGAAAAAGAAACATTCTCGCTTGTTGCAATACTATTGACCAATAACTAGTCGCTTGTTGCAGGTCATATAACTAGTGACACCCTATGTAAGCCCTAAAACTTGCAATATTGTCATATTTTTTTGGTGAAATATAGAGGTCTCTGATCTCACAGATATATGAATGATCTGTTCCCTTGGATATTGTCTCTCTTTGAGACGTTTTGTCCCACCTTTTGTCTTCAATCTAGGTTTGAAGTGTGTTTGTATGGATTTCTTGGATTGCTTGTGTAGAAATGTTTTTTTTTCTAGTGATCCATTCAAGTTAGGAAGTGCACCAAATATATATGATTAGATTTGGTCATGTCCCATATTGATTGAATGTGGTTGGTTTCCCTCTTGTGATTTGTTTTCATTACTAGATCCACCTTCCTAGTGAGATTTTGGTTGTGATCCTTGTACAAACATTAGAGTGTGCTTATACAAATTACTACAAATTTCCCACAACCCTTTCTTGCTGATTTAATAATTTTCCATTTTCAATTTGTCATTCTTTTTTAGGTTAAGGAACTTTTTGCATCAGATTTGGAAAAATAAACAAAAATTTCTTGCATAAAATATTTTGATCATTAAGGAAAAAGTGCATTAGTTGAAGTATTTTTTTTTGGATATCTTGTTAAATTTTGGATGTGATTTTTCTCGCATGGTTGCTTGTTGTTTGTGAGATTGCATTTAAAAATTTGCAAAGTAAAATATCTATTTTCATTTATTTGGTTAGTTAAATATTTATAAACACCATTAAAGTTTCATCCATTTCCATTTGACATAAAATATCCATAAGAAAATATTGCATGATCTAAAATTAACTAGATTATTTCCCTTGCCAATAAACCAACATTTGATAGTCTTAGGGAATCACAACATGATTGGAGAGTGAACTCTCCAAGGGAACTAGAATGAAACCTAGAATTCATTAAATAGTGAAAAATCCAATTTTTCAACTGGTGTGTCAGGAAGCTCCTATAACAGAGGAGCGAAGCATGAGGTCACATCGGGGTAAGTAGAGAGATTACCCCTCTTTTCTTGTTTTTGTTTTTGTTGTATCAATTTAATTACTACATATAAGAAGGTTTCATTGGTTCCATACCTCTATGTGAGGTAATTCCTTCAATGCTTTGGGCTTAGTTACCCTTCCCTTATGTGCGGTTGGACCTTTGATTGTTCACCCAGTCATTGATTGTGAGGTGGTATGCTTAGTGACCATTCCTAGGTATCTACATAGGTGACTCTAGGTGGCATGTTCTTGTAGTACCTAGGGAAGATATTTTTTCATGGTATTAGTTCCCCTAGAGGGTGTCTACCTTAATAAATGGTACTTTCACTGGTTATGGTTGTTACACATAGCTGATTGTAACTTCTCCTCATGAATTTGATAGCCAATTTTGTGGGGACTTCATTTTCCTGAGAGGACTGGTTTTTGAAATCTCCTTTGAGCCATAACTTTGATTTCCAATTGTTCTATATTTTTAAGGCATGTGCTTCTTGATTTTCAGTCTACGTTGGTCATAAGTTGAATTATGTTTTGATTTTCACATATTATTTTCATGTAGCTAATGCACCGTATTGGTCTCATCGAATACGAGGACTAGATCCAATCAAAAATGTCCAACCACCTCTCAAGTGACGTGAGATAGGTGATCGTTAATTCAAAGAGTCCCATATTTGGTTTGAGGAGACTAGTCTTGTTGAAGTGGAAGTGGTAAATGAAATCCCTCCACCGAACTTAAACCATGCTTTGACTAATCTAGATGTACTCGTACTTTTCCAAGTAAGGGAATGTTTTATTAAACGTTTTTCTTTGTTTAACGACCCTGGAACCATGTCGGGCCTAAGTGTTTCATCTAGTGTGTCTAATACATCAATCCCATGAGAGAGAAATACTCAGGTCTTAAAAATAGGCTGCAAAATTATTTGAGGTGCTTATATCTCCCTCGAGAGAGAAAGAAAATCTTGGATATTGTTTTCCATTCTTTGCATAACTTTATGGATGCATATCAAAATATGGGGCCAATGACTGATAGTTTTAAATATTTGATGAGGAGATGAAAGTCATAGGTGATGGGCCTTGATAAATGGGAAGTAGTAAAAAGTAGAGTTTCAAAAGAGGATGCAATTTCTATGTTCAATTTCAAGGAGGGCCCAAAGCGAAAGATGTTGAAGGTGCATTATTTTAAGCACCCCAACATTGCAAGACATGTTTATAATAGATTTTTGGTAGCATATGGGAAGTTGTATTGGAATGATGAGGTTCCACATTATTTTGATAGAATTTTTTATGCAGATTTTTTCATGGGAATGCACCCTAATTATACCAGGTTATTGTCCAAATATTATGGGGCTGGTAAAGGATGGACATATGATTGGAAAGGGGATTATCGAAACAAAATATTGCATAGGCCTCCACTACCTTTGGTATCTCACCCAACATGAGAATTTTCTTCACATTCAGAGATGTGAGCTACATCAAATGTGAGAAAGGAGGCCATGAATCCAATCAAATAAAATGTAGAATCATTTTTTTATGGTTTTGATGTTGGTTTGAACCATTAGAGAGATCAATCCAATTCTCGGGCCAATTTTGTTTACAAAAAATATGAGGAGATAGATTCCATGTCCATAGAAGATATACAGGAGTATGAAAAAATTTTCCGCAATGATTGGAAGGAGTTAATTCTCAATGATGAACCAAACATTGGATTGGTATGTTTTATAGTTAGTAATTTTTTCATGCATTCGAGGATAGCTTTCTTTTAATTAGATCTAGATACATATCATTGTATCTTTAGAAATAATTGATTGTTATCTTCATTAATCGCAGTTTGGTCAAATGTTCAACGAATCTCCTTTAAATAGGGGACTTGATTTATCAAGTTTAAATTTGGATGTGATGAATCATGTATATTTTTAAAAATATCTAGATATGATCACTTCAATTGTCTAATTTTCACACCTTGTTGAAGAATCAATACAAAAAAATTATGTTTTGCTAGATTAATGTGAACACATTGAACTCTAAAATTCTTAGTTACATTGTTCACATATTCCCATTCCATCTCCCACTACTTGGGCATGCTTCTCTCATTTTGTAACATCCTTCTCTTGCGTGCAGATGCTTTTACTTATTATTTGAGGACAACTGCATGCAAGTGATCAGGTTTTAGTATATGGTTGTCAGTTTGCCTATGGATTATTATGATGATGTTGATGATTATGATGTTATGTTATTTGATATCTATGTATTGAAAGATGCTATTGATGAGTTTCCCATGAGTTTGTAGGACACTTGACAGACGGAGGATGCCAATGGCATCAATGGACGTCCTTGGAATTTGGATCGAGTTAGGGAGTGGAATGACTATGGTTTGGGTATTTCAATTTATGCATATGTGACATATGATCAGGTATATTATGATATTATTATGGATTGCTAACATTGTTTCATTGACGGATGCAGGCTAATGATTTCTTGATAATAAAACTCACATAAGGAGTAAAGGGGAGATGCACAACAACGAGATATGAGGGAGAGGTGTGGCAACAACCCTACCACATCCTACTATCACTCTTATCATGGTTCGAATTATAGGTTAACGATTACCTAGTTCGAGAGATCCATGATTCTGTGAGGGAATACTGAGATAGTCACTCATGAAGATTCTAAGGGGCATGCAATAAGGAAGGGTCATTATTACTTAGAGGCCCTCGGTCTCTCACAAGGTCAGTTGATGGAGTATTGACTCCAAGGTTTGTAAAACTACCAAAACCAGTCAAAGGCAAGTGGCACCATTGGAGCATGTAGTGCGTATTGAAGGGCACGTCACATAAATCAAATTTGAATAAAGGAGGGTAGCACCCTTGAAGCACAGATTGTGTCTTGAAGGAAACATCACGATTCTTAATAAAGGTGAGTCAATGAACCTAGGTGCCTAGAAAACAATAATTTGTTTTGACATTGTCGGACTTAAAATAATTATTAAATGGGTAATTTTTATTAATTATAAAATATCCTTAAAAATTCTAAGCCTAGTTTAAAAATTTGATCCTGAGTCTAATGTGGGTAAAAAGACAAAAAATTAATTTATAATAAATGGTGGGGAATGAAGAAAAATCAAGTTAGGAATTGAAAGAGTAAAAAAAAAATATATCTAAAGATTTAATTACATAAATATGTGAAAAAGAATACCAAATTGGAAACTCAGATAAGAAAGGAAATAAATGTAAAAAAGAATGTGGAAGCATAGAAAGATATCTAGTCTAGTCTAGTTAAAGAACTTTCCTAAATTAAACACAACTAAGTTTTAGAAAGGTGTCAGTCATTAAAAGAGGAAATAGAGTAAATAAAGGGACAACTAGGAGTAATTTTAGGAGCACTTTTAGGACGGGTGAGGGAAATTGACATTTAAATAAATTAAATGGTGAATTTATTAGTCCAACTAGGGGAACAAGTGACAAGTGTATGGGGGAAATAATTCCTAATTAAATTATTAAATAAAAGACAAATTAAATGTGCATGGTAAGTTGTCACTAAGAAAAATTCTATAAAGGAAATGGATGAGAGGAGGAATGGATGATGACTAGTATGAGTAAATTTATACTACTATAATTTCTTTGACTGATTTTTCTTGTGACAGTTCAGATACCCATCTCGAGAAAGAGAGTGGTAACTCGACCTTGCAAGGCGATCTGGGAGCTAGATTTTTCTGGTTGTGTTTGTGCATGGCCCCTTTGCGGCTTGAGGGGATAAGGGGAAAAAAGAGTACCCCTAGCATTGACTTGGATGTACCAATGAAGTCTTCATAATTAGAAAGCAGGGAGATGGATGGAGTGTAAGTGTGGGAGAACATCTTTGACCTCTCGTTGTCGACTATGGTATTTTATTGAGTATTGTATTGTATTAATATTTATTATGTAAAAGTTTTAAACTTTGTTGAACGAGATTTGGTTGCGGAATTTATTTTTCTATGAGATGTATCTAGAATATTGATGGTCCAACAAATTTGTGTATGATGTATTTAGATTAAAAATTATTATGTCATATGTACTTCTCCCTTCAATGTTTCCATTACCAATGTACCCTCTGCAATTCCTTTTAGTGGATTTTATAACCTCAACAAATTGTTTTCTATGTTTTCCCTCTTTCTACTCGTTGATTTGCTACTTATTCAGCCAATGCTTTGTCCCTATGATCTTACCACTAATGGCCCTATGATTCCTTCTTTATCTCTCTGTGATCTTACTTTGGAAAATTTTATCTAGAATTGTCTCTACTCCCAAAACCCAATTCTCCCAACCATGCAGTTTGTCCTTTCCAGATTTACTGTTGGTATGCCTTCTCAACAAGTTTAAACTTTAGTTCTCTGCAATTGTTTTTTTTACCCAGCACAATTTACTTGTCCTTATTCTACGATTTTGCATGTTGCAGTTAGTATTTGTTATTTCTTTTTCTAAATGATTTTTTTCCTCTAATAGCTAGTGTTCTTACCCTTGATACCCTAAACTTGTTTGAAGGTTTTATAACCTCTAATTTTTTGTTTACATACCTCTATGTTTTTCTTATACCCTCAACAAAACACAATGGAACATTTACACCACAATTTTTCTTTAACTCTATGATGGATATTTACACAGAAATTTTCCTTACCTCTGCGTGGGAATGATCACAAAGACTTTAATATTACCCTCTGTGAATGGTATTCCTTAGCAATTTTACTCTCGTCTTGAAGTTTAAACTTGATGATTTTACCTTCCTCAACGATTTTAATTTCATCAACAATTTTAATTTCCTCAGCGATTTTACTTTTCCTCAATGATTTTACCTTCCTCAACGATTTTACTCTCAGCTTGAAGTTTACACTCAATGAATTCGTGTGCTTCCCTCACTGATTTTAATCTTTGCAAATGGTTATACTCAACGACCTTACCTCACCTTCACTCTACGTTTTTACTAATCTTACTCTCTTTGTTTTATTTTCTTATCTCGATGAATTTACCCTTTTTACTCATCATTCCTATACTCAAAGTTTGTAAATTTAGGCTTAGATTTTGTTTCATTACCCACTATGGGATTCCTTAGATGCCTAGATTTTTTCTCTGCTCTTAGTATTTGTGTCTAGATTTAAATGATTGGTCGACTGGATGTCCTTTCTTCCTCCTCGTATATGAGTATACATTTTCTTGTCCACGCCTATTTTTTTATCATGTGGTTGGAAGTGAAATTCTCTAAATACTCGCCACAACTTGTCCTTGTATAATGTATAATGTCTACATTAATTATGACCTCTTCTCTTATCTGGAATAAATTTAGTCCCTGTTGAGTGGGGGAGGGGGGGTTGCACTGCCATCTATGCAGAAAACATGGATCTTGTGTATTTTAATATTTTTAATTTTGATGATTTCAAAAATGGGGTTTAATATTTTGTTATAATATTGATTATGAAATTTATGTTTCAATATATAGATGAATTTAGAACTCATCAATATTTTTATTTCAATTAAATTCAATTTGCAATTTCAGATTTTGATAGATTCTAGCTGAAAATGTCAATTTAATTTCATGTTATTTGAGTTATTTGAGTTACCGTAGAATGTCTCACAATTATGTATTCAATGTATTTTTTTTTTCAAATGGTAATTTTTAATGTATAATTATAATGATACATGAAAGAGTGAATTTTATAATGGTACATAAATATAGTGATGTATGGAGAGGTGATGGAAAGCTAAGGTGTAGTTAGATGTATTCTACTTAATCTAAATTGATCACCCTTAAGATAAGTCAGATGAATTACTTAAGGTTACTATTGAAGATAAATTGGAAGATCCCATGGTGCCTTGAAATCATGGGGATGCATGATTAATTTGGTAATTAATTTACTCGCATGCCTTAAATAAAGTTGACGAGTGATTGCTTGTAATTATTATCATGCTCCCTAATATTAATAGATTAAATTACCTTTTGCACCTAAAAATTTAGTTGATAATCATATTGCGCCATGGATAATGATTGACTTGAATGATAATGTGATTATCTTAGCTTGCGCCATTAAGTACCATCAATGCATGATTGTTAGTAGTTAGTTTGTGTTACTCAATGGATTGTGATGATGCCTAAACATTTATGATTTCAGAATTACTTGCGCACTTTGTAACAATGTTGATGTGTGATTTCCTAAGTGCTCAGATTAATTGCATGGATGGTAATGTTGTTGATTTGTATTTAATTCAATATTTAGATCATGTGCACACCATGGAATAGTGTTTCTTATGGTTGAATTCAGTACTAGATTATTCGTGTGCCTTGGAGTAAAGTAGATGTTTTCTTTTATGCCTTGAAAATAGATAAAGTTAAATACATTGTGACTTAGCTTATGTCATTGCATTATTGATTTAGTAATTAATTTCTCTTGCGCCTTGAAATTTATGTGACGTGTGATTTTTTATTTGAGCGCTATTGTGCCCTTGATTATCATTGATGTTGTTGATTAGCATAGTTGGTTTTGGACTTGATTTTTTTAGTGTGTTGTAGACACCTCCTTGTTCCTCAAAATTGTCACCAACCCCGAGACCTTAAATGGTCAAAATCAATTGGATCGTTGGATTGAGCATTGCTTATGTGTTCTGGAGGTCCTAACCTTGTAGGATAGGATGGGTGTGTAGTCATTATAATGTTCATTATCAGGTTGATCATTGTTTATAAATCGTTCAAGATGATTATTATGTGCTAAGAGGAAACATTACTTATGTTTATGTGTCACTGTGATTTATAATGATCTATCGGCCTTGTGTTGTTATTGTTTCAATGATGTGTCTCTCGTAATGCATTTATATATTGTGTCATTGATTATGTGTTGTTTTCATTTAAGTGTACATGTCATTTTCCTCATGCTTTAATTTTTATTTATTTTTACCTATTGTGCTTCAATTCTCTTTTTATTAGGTGTAATGAAGGGTTGTTGCATATGGTATCAGAGTGGGTTCAACCCTGTAACTTGGGATCATTACACCTTCCATTGTAGTAAACACTTGATTAATAATTTATCGTTAATTAGATTGAATTGTGTCCCTGCATGTAATCATGGTTAGAGGAAGTCGAGGAGGCTGAGGACTTGGTGATAGGGGAGGAGGCACGACACCTCAAGTAGCATCCACATGAGAGGGGTCTAACGCCCAAGGAGAAGAACAAGTCATTAGAAAGGAGAAGATTGTTGTGGGGGATGTGGTTGGGTTGATGAGGTGCTTTGAGAGGAGTTAATAGGCCTTGATTATATGTATGGATAGATATGAGGCCAGGGGGCTTGTACCCCCAGAGGGTCTACATCATACCCGAGTCAGTACTAGTAGCATTCACAGAGAACCCGAGAAGGTCAAGTTTCCCAAGTTCTTGGGTGCCATGGATAGTGCAGCCACTGAGGCATGGTTGAAGAACATGGTGATTTTATTCACACTTCATGACAACACCTCCAACATGAAGGTATGCATGGTGGTATTTTATCTAAAGGGGAGCACTTTTCTATGGTGGAGGACACTCCTACCACAACTGAAAATGGTCGTCAAAGATGTGTCATGGGAACGTTTTGAGGAGCAGTTCCGAGAGAGATATTTTTCTGAGGAATTCATTAAGTGTCAGCTCAATGAGTTCAACGCATTACGAGAGGGAGCTTGTATGGTGCCTGAGTATGAGGCCCATTTCATGGAGATTATTAGGCATGCTCCACATCTGAACACCAAGAATCTCAAGGTCAACAAGTTTGTTTTCGACCTTAACGTCAACATTCATGCAAAATTGAGGATACTAATGCCTCAGACGTTGCATGATATTGTCCAGAAGGCCCTCATAGCTGAGGAAGAGCTAATTAGTGGGTGTCATAGTAGGAATCCTGTGAGACTGATGGGATAGATTATATTTGGTGCACAACAACATCAGACACGAGATAAACATCCATCAGGGTATTGAGGCACTCTTATAGGATCCGCGTTCACGACACGATGATGATCGATGCCTCAACAACATACTCCCTACAAAGGACCAACCCAATAGAAGCAATGTAATCCGCAACAACAACAATTCAAGATTGTTTATCATAGCAAACCAGGGTTTTAGGCTGGTGGGCCATCATCTTCTACTTCGAGGACCAGGAGTATTGGACGAAAGACTGGATTTTGGACATGTGGAGTGCCACATTAACAGCATGACTATCCGGTTGAGAGGGACATAATAGTTGGGTCATCCAGACACATTACACTAGGAGATTTGGGTAAGGCCCACCAGATTCATGCAGTGATGAATAAGCCCCAGGATGAGCACCAATCTACTATGCTAGAGACATCAGGTACCATCATTGACCAAACCTTTAGTATTTTGATAGTTCCAAGTGCTACATAGAGCATTATTTCTAGTGCAATGATAAAAATAATTAAGGTAAAGGAATTCGAACAAGATGATTTTTTCTACATGGAAATGGCTTTGGGAGCCAAGCATAAGGTTGGAGGAAATATTATGGACTGTAGTCTCAACCTGGGATATTTTGTAACAAATTCCAACCTGTATGTCATAATATTAGGATCTTATGACGTCATGATCGGCATAGAATAGTTGGAATCACATGATTCAATAATCAGCTGTAAGACGAAACAGTTGAGTTTGATCGACGAATAGGAACATAGACGAGTGATTGTGGGAAGAAACTAGGGAGTTTCCCTAAGGTTCATTTCTTCCCTAAAACTATGGAAGAGCATGCACAAGGGATGCATGCTATATGAAATATTAGCGTTGAATGAAAAGGGTGTGGTGGAATCACTAGAAAAACTTTCGATAGTACAAGAGTTTGCGAAGGTACTCCGAGAAGATTTACCAGGACTGTTTCCTGAAAGGGAATTGGAATTTACCATTGACTTAAAAGATGGAAATAAAATGATAAAAGGAATGCCTTATCGAATGTCGACCCCTAAGTTACAAGAGTTGAAAATGCAACTGAAGGAGTTGTTGGACCTAGGACTTATACATCCAAGTGTGTCTCCTTGGGGTGTGCCTATTGTTTTCATACAGAAGAAGGATGGGTCATGGATACTCTACATTGACTACCATCAATTGAACAAGGAAAAGATGGAAAACCAATATATTTTTTCAAGAATAAACCATTTCTTTTTATCAAATGAAGGGCACAACAATGTTTTTTAATATCGACTTGAGATCAGGATATCATCAGTTACAGATCAAGGAGGAAGAAATTCCTAATACTGGATTCAAGACAAGGTTTGGGCATTACGAGCTTACCATTTTACCATTTGGACTAACAAACGCCCCAGGGGTATTCATGATCTTGATGAATGGGGTGTTCTGTGACTAATTCGACAAGTTTTTTCAAGTATTCATTAATGATTTTTTGATATATTATCGGACGACGACAGAACATGACGAACGTTTTCACTTGGTACTACATTGTTTGTGAGAGAACAAATTATATTAATCGATGATTAATTTTTAGGGAATTTTATCTTTGGTGAAGGAATCACTATGGATCCCAAGGTAGAGGACATTATGGAATGTCTTGTGTTGAAAAATGTACCATAAGTACATAGCTTTATAGGTTCAGCTGGATATTATCAACTATTCGTCGAAGGTTTTTCGAAGATAGAAAATCTGATTACGGAATTGCAAAAGAAAAAGGAGAAGTTTGTGTGGAAAGAGAAATGCACAGAAGAATTTCAAAGGCTCAAGGAGTTTTTGACGACAACGTCGATATGAAAAGTATGTGACATGGATGATAACTTCTTAGTATGCACATATGCATCCAAGGAAGGCATAGGAAGACTCTTGATGCAAGATGGTCAAGTGATCATTTACATATCTAGGAAACTAAGAAAGAATGAGGAGAAATATCTGACGCACGATTTGGAGTTGTTGGCCATTATGTATGCTCTGAGATTGTGGAGACACTACCTAATTGGACAAAAATTGAACTGAAAACATACCATTATGGTTTACATCACATTTTTACACAAAGTGGCGTGTACGCATGACAAAGGCACTGGTCAAAACTTCTTAACGAGTACGATTTTGAGATTACCTACATAAAAGGAATAGTGAACAGAGTGGGAGATGTGTTGATTTGGAGACTATGAATATTTTCGGTGATACCACTCCAGAAGAATCTTTGTAAAAATATTCTAACTATATAGCAACAATGACTGGTATAAAGAGGTTAAGGAAAATGTCAGATAAGACACCATGTTGTTACCAAAATTTGAGGGATTTACTATGGACAATGACGAATTAATGAGGT
Organism: Picea engelmannii; assembly: GCA_009831015.1. Classification (NCBI taxonomy): domain Eukaryota; kingdom Viridiplantae; phylum Streptophyta; class Pinopsida; order Pinales; family Pinaceae; genus Picea; species Picea engelmannii. Next base: position 28,360 of record ML840907.1, read on the forward strand.
ATAATAACCAAATTTATGTATCACCTAATGACACGTTGAGAATTTTGATATTAAACAAATCTCATAGAGAAGTGTACATGGCTCATCGAGGAGTGACGAAGATGAGGGAAGACCTTAATCCCTTATTCTTCTAGAAAGGAATGGAGGCAGACATAGTCAACTACATCGTGAGATGTCTAGAATGTAAGCAAGCAAAGGTTGAACATAGAATGTAATATCCTAAAAATTAATAAATTATTAAACCCTAAGTGTACTTGGGAACAAATTTCCATTTTTGGCAAATTTGGATTTGGAAATTATTTTCCATTTATGGAAAATCCGAATTTGGAATTTGATTATTGCAATAAATTATTCTTGATTGTTGGGCAACGATTTGATTTGTCAAACTAACTTATTTGATTATGACACATGTAAAAGATAAACTATTTTATAAATTAAATGCTAGAAGACAAATGAAACAACTAGGTTAAAAACAACTAACCATGACTCCATGAGTGGGGAACAGATTTGAGTTTCCTCAAGGCTAATTTTTACAAGTGGCAAGTGAGTGATTTGACCACTAACAACCCCTAAAAATCAGGGATTTGTAAAGCTACAAAAATTTCCAAGGAGAGAAGGAAAGACCTAGGCACAAGATGCATATAAATCCAACATATGGAGGAGGAAGGATGCTTCTTAGTATGTTGGAGAAAGGAAACTACTTTTTGTTATGAAAGTTGTTGGTGTGAGGAAAGGGAATTTATGATATGTGGAAGGTGACTATATAAAATGAGGATCATTTCAAATTCACCCTTATGCACTCATGTTCAAGCTAGGGGGTGAGCGAATAAAGTAAACTTGGTTGTAATGTTCTACGGTTCGGTGGAACTTGGTTGTAATGTTCTACGGTTCGTTGGAACTTGGTTGTTCCATTTTTGTCCCAGCATTAGATTTAGATATGTACCTTTACTTGTTTTCTGGTTAAATTTATGTTGATTATTATTTGTCAGGAAAGAGATGGTTTATGTGATGATTATATATACATGTTTATATGTTCCCACTTAGCATAAATAAGTAGAATTACTGTAGATTCTAATCACTAATGAAATAGGGTTTCACATATATAGATTGTTGTATAGATATATACATGTGTAATCATGCATATATAAATGAGAGAATGATTGTAGGTTCCTAATAATCATTAAGTAGGGTTATGCATATACATAAATAACTATGCATACTTGTATATATGTATTCAAGCTTACGTGAAACATAGGACTGCTACTATGTTCATATCAACAATTGAATTGGATATATATATATATATATATATGGTAAGTTACTATTTCCGATTCTACGCAACGATTCTACACAAGCACCATAAGAAATAGATGGAATGAATAACAATCCTCTTCTATAAAATTTACATATTCTCTATGTTTATAACCACAGATAAACAATGATTCAATAGTCTACAAATGCATCCTACAATAGTTGTTACATTAACTGAATCTTGTTCAAAATGGTTTTAACAATCTGTATTTTCAATTGAAAGGAAATTACAAACAACTTATGTAGCCAGGAAACCATGGTTCAAATTTATTACAGAGGATTACCGTAGGGAAAAGGCTCCATTTCCACTGGTAGAAATAATCCAAGAAGTTTTGTTTAATGCCAAGATCAGAACTCGAATACCTTTTTGAGTAAGAAGGATTTCCTTGATATGTTTCCTTCGAACTGTATAAACCTACAAAGATAAAGGATAGGGCTTAGTAAACCATATTATCCTTTTAAATGGAAGTACCTCCTTATTCCTTAGAACAGTCACCAACCCTGATACCTTAAATCGTCAAAATCAATTGGATCCTGGGATTGAGCATTGCTTAAGTGTCCTGGAGGTCCTAACCTTACAGGATAGGATGGGTGGGTAGTCATTTTAATATTCATTGTTGGGTTGATCGTTGTTTATAAATTGTTCAAGATGATTATTATGTGCTAAGCAACGACATTATTTATGTTTATGTGTCACTGTGATTTATAATGATGAGTTGGCCTTGTGTTGTTATTGCTTTAATGATGTGTCTCTTGTAATGTGTTTATATATGATGTCATTGATTATATGTCATTTTAATTTAAGTGTAGACGTCATTTTCCTCATGCTTTAAGTTTTTTTTTTTTTTACCTATTGTGCTTCGATTATTTTTTTCTTAGGTATAATTGAGGGTTGTTACACATGGCATGTGCATGCTAGTTAGCTAGCTTCGCTGCATAGGACTTCACTTATCCCACTTTAACCTCATAGAAATAATGGTCTTGGGCACTTCGAGTCATTAAAACAACTTATTATGTCTTCCTATTGATAGCGTTCCATTTAGTTGCTTTCCATGTGTATGCTACATGTAATAAGCACCTTCCTTCTTATCCACGGTGTTTGCGGCTAGGACTGAATTTGGATCTTAATCAACTGCCTCCTTCTATATAGGTGGTACCTGATGAGTCTACTGAGTCAGCTTTGGCTAGGTATCAAAGCGGTTTCAACCCTATAACTTGGGATCATTATGCCTTCCACTGTAGTAAATGCTTGATTAACAATTTATCTCTAATTAAACTGAATTGTGTCCCTGCAATTAGTCATTGTTAGAGGAAGCCATGGAGGTAGATGACGTGGTGCTAGGGGACGAGGCACAATGACTCAAGTAGCATCCACACCTGAGGGGTCTAACCCCCAAGGAGAAGAACAAGTCATTGGAAAGGAGAAGATTATTGTGGGGAATGTGGTTGGGTTGATGAGGTTCTTTCAGAGGAGTTCAGAGGCCTTGATTAATCGTATTGATAGAGATGAGGCCAGGGAACCTGTACCCCGAGAAGGTCTACAACACGCCCCAGTCGATACTAGTAGTGTTCACAGAGAACTCGTGAAGGTCAAGTTTCCCAAGTTCTTGGGTGCCACGGATGGTGCATTCGGTGAGGCATGGTTGAAGAACATCGAAATGTGCTTCGCACTTCGAGACTACACCTCCAACATGAAGGTATACATGGTGGTCTTTCAGCTGAAGTGGAGCACTTTTCTATTGTGGAAAACCCTCCTACCAAAACTGAAAATGGTCATCAAAGACGTGTCATGGGAACTTTTCGAGGAGTGGTTCTAAGAGAGGTATTTTTATAAGGAATTCATTGAGAGCCAGCTCAATAAGTTCAATGTATTATGACAGGACACTCGTACGGTGCCTGAGTGTGAGGCCCTTTTCATGGAGCTTCTTAGGTATGCTCCACATATGACATCCAGAAGCTCAAGGTCAACAAGTTTGTGTTCGACCTTAACATCAACATTCATAAAAAATTGAGGATACTAATGTCTTAGGTGTTGCATGATGTTTTTCAGAAGGCCCTCATAGTTGAGGAAGAGCTAATCAGTGGGTGTCATAGAAGGACTCCTGCGAGACTGACGGGACATACAACATTTGGTGCTCAACAACATTAGACATGAGATAGACATCCATCAGGGTATCTAGTCACTCTTAGAGGATCCATGTTCATGATACCAAGGTTGTCGATGCCTCAGCAGCAGACTCCCTACAAAGGACCATTGCACTAGAAGCAACGTCATCTGCAACAACAACAATTCAATCCTCTTCATCATAGAAAACCAGGGTTTCAAGCTAGTGGGCCATTAGCTTCTACTTTAAGGACTAGGAGTACTAGACCAAAGACCAGATGTTGGATATGTAGAGAGCCACATTACCAGTATGACTATCCGGTTGAGAAGAACATAACAGTCGTGTCAGCTAGACACACTAAACTAGGAGATTTGGGCAAGGCCCACCAAATTCATGTAGTGATGAATAACCACCAATCCGAGCACCAATATACTGTTCTCGAGACGTTAGTTATCATGGTTGACTAGATCTTTAGTATTTTGATAGTTCTAGGTTCTATTGAGAGCATTATTTTTGGTGCAACACTAAAAAGAATTAAGGAAAAATCAATCGAACACGATGATTTTTGCTACATGGAAATGGCTTCAGGAGAAAAGCATAAGGTTGGAGGAAAGGTTAGAGACTGTAGCCTCAACCTGGGATATTTTGTAACAAATTCCAACATGTACATCATGATCTTAGGATCTTATGACGTTGTGATCGGTAAGGATTGGTTGGAATCACATGATGCGATAGTGAACTGTAAGACTAAATGATTGAGTTTGATGGATTATGAGGGACATAGATGAGTGATTGTGGGAAGAAACTAGGGAGTTTCCCTAAGGTTCATTTCTTCCCTACAACTATGGAAGAGCATGTGCAAGGGATGCAAACTATATGAAATCTTATAATTGAATGACAAGGGCATGGTGGAAGCACTAGAAAACATTATGATAGTACATGAGTTTGCGAGCGTACTCTGATAAGATTTACCAGGTTTGTTTCCCGAAAGGGAATTGGAATTTACCATCAACTTTAAATATTGAACTAAATTGATAGAAAGAACGTCGGATCGAATGTCGACCCATGAGTTACAAGAGTTGAAAATGCAACTAAAGGAGTTGTTGGACCTAGGACTTATACATCCAAGTGTGTCTACTTGGGGTGCATCTGTTATTTTCATAGGAAAGAAGGATGGGTTGTGGAGACTCTGCATTGAATATCATCAATTGAAGAAGGCAATGATCAAAAACCAATATCTTTTTTCAAGAATAGACCATTTTTTTTTATCAAATGAAGGGCACAATGGTGTTTTCGAATATTGACTTGAGATCAGGATATCATCAATTACGAATCAAGGAGGAATACATTCCTAAGACCGCATTCAAGATGAGGTTTGGGCATTATGATTTTACCATTTTACCATTTGGACTAACAAATGCCCTAGGGGTATTCATGATCTTGATGAATGTGGTGTTCCGCGAATACTTTGACAAGTTTTTTCAAGTATTCATTGATGATTTTTTGATATGTTATCAGACAACAGAGGAACATGATGAACATTTTCACTTGGTACTATAATGTTTGCGAGAGAAAAAATTATATAGGAAACTATCGAAATGATCTTTCTATCAATCGAGGATTCATTTTTAGGGAATGTTATATTTGGCGAAGGAATCACTATGGATCCAACCAAGGTAGAGGCTATTATGGAATGGCCTGTGCCAAAAAATGTACTAGAAGTATGTAGCTTCATGGGTTCAACTAGATATTATAAAATGTTCGTCGAAGGTTTTTCGAAGATAGAAAATCCTATTACGGAATTGCAGAGGAAAAAGAAGAAGTTTGTATGGACAAAGAAATGCATAGAAGAATTTTGAAGGCTCAAAGGTTTTTTTATGACAATGTCGATACAAAAAGTCCCTGACATGGATGATCACTTCATAGTATGAACATACACCCAAGGAAGGCATAGGAAGACTCTTGATGCAAGATGGTTGAGTGATCATTTACATATCTAGGAAACTAAGAAAGAATGAGGAGAACTACATGACACATGATTTGGAGTTGTTGGCAATTTTGTATGCTCTGAGAGTGTGGAGACACTACCTGATTGGATGAAAATTCGAACTAAAAATAGAATACCGTGGTTTAAAACACATGTTTACTTAAAGTTACTTGAATGTGCGACAAAGGAATTGGTCAAAACTACTTAGTGAGTACGATTTTGAGATTAACTACATAAAAGGAACATTGAACAGAGTGGGATATGCGTTGAGTCAGAGACTGCAAATATTTTCGGTGATACCACTCCAGAAGAATATTCGTGAAAATATTCTAAATATAAAGTGACAATGACTACTATAAAGAGGTTAAGAAAAATGTCAGACAAGACACCATGTTGGTACCAAAATTTGAGGGATTTACTATGGAGAATGACGGATTAATGAGGTATAATAATTGAATTTACGTATCACCTAATGACAAGTTGATAATTTTGATCTTAAATGAAGCTCATAGAGAATTGTACATGGCTCATCAAGGAGTGATGAAGATGAGGGTAGACCTTCAACCCTTATTCTTCTGGAAAGGAATGAAGACTAACATAGTCAACTATGTCATGAGATGTCTAGAATGTCAACAAGTGAAGGTTGAATATAGACTATAATATCCCCAAAAATAATTAATTATTAAACCCTAAGTGTACTTGGGAATAAATTTCTATTTTTGGAAAATTCAGATTTGGAAATTGTTTTCCATTTATGGAAAATCCGAATTTGGAATTTGATTATTGTAATAGATTATTTTTTACTGTTGGGCAAAGATTTTATTTGCCCAACTAACTTCTTTGATTATGACACATGTAAAAGACAAACTCTTTTATAAATTAAATGCTATAAGCCAAATAGAACAACCAGGTTAAAAAAAACTAACCATGACTCCATGAGTGGGGAACGGATTTGAGCTGCCTCGAGGCTAATTTTTACAAGTGGAAAATGAATGATTTAGCCACTAGTAGGCCCTAAAAATCAGAGATCTGTAAAGATGAAAAAATTCCCAAGGAGAGAAGGAAATACCTAGGCACAAGATGCATATAAATACAACATATGGAGGAGGCTGGATGCTTCCTAGTATGTTGGAGAAAGGAAACCACTTTTTGTTATGAACATTGTTGGTGTGAGGAAAGGGAATTTTTGATTTGTGAAACGTGATTGTAGCAAAGGATGATCATTTCAAATTCACCCTTACAGAATCATGGTCAATCTAGGGGATGAATGAAGCAAGTAAACTTGGTTGTTTTGTTCTATGGTTGGGTGGAACTTGGTTGTTCCATTTGTGTCCCAACATTAGATTCATATATGTACCTTTACTTGTTTTCCCGTTAAATTTCTGTTGATTATTATTTGACAGGAATGAGATGGTTTATGTGATGATTGTATATCATGTTTATATGTGCCAACCTAGCATAAATAAGTAGAACTACTGTAGATTTTAATCACTAATGAAATAGGGTTTCACATATATAGATAGTTGTATAGATATATACATGTGTAATCATGCATACAGAAATGACAGAACTGTTGTAGGTTCCTAATAATCATTAAGTAGGGTTATGCATATACATAAATAATTGTGCATACTAGTATATGTGTATTCAAGATTATGTGAAGCATAGGACTGCCACTATGTTCTTATTAACAATTGAATTGGATATATATATTTATATATATATATTCTAAGTTACTATTTCATATTCTGCACAAGCACCATAAGAAATAGATGGAACGAATAACAGTCCTCTTCTATAAAATTTACATATTCTCTATGTTTAAAACCATAGATAAGTAATGAATCAATAGTCTAAAAATGCATGCTACAGTAGCAGTTACCTTAACTAAATCTTGTTCAAAATGGTTTTAGCAATCTATATTTTCAATTGAAAGGAAATTACAAACAACCTGTGTAGCCATGAAACCATGGTTCAAATTTATTACAGAGGAGTACCCTATAGAAAAGACTTTATTTCCACTGGTAGACATAATCTAAGAAGTTTTTTTTAATTCCAAGATCAGAACTCGAATACCTTTTTGAGGAAGAAGGCTTTCCTTGATTTGTTTCTTTCTAACTGTATAAACCCGCAAAGATAAAGGGTAGGGCTCAGTAAATCATACTATTCTTTTAAATGGAAATTAATTATAATAAATGAGATAAAATATTACTTATCTTGATTTTGGTAAAATACCAAGTCACCACTGGAGCTTCTGCAATGATCCATCCATAGCCAACGAGGAGAAGTGGATCCATAATCCAACTGTTAGGTACCCTTGCAAAAATGAATCAGGGCCTCATCATTTATTGATGAAACCTGAGTTTTATTATTTTATAAGTAGAGAATGCAAGCTATGATTTATAACAACAAGAATTTAAAGATATAAGTTATAAATCATATAGGAATAAACAAAATATACAAGTTATGTGATAAAGAAATTATACCAGTTACATAGTGTTAAATAAATAACCAGAGCATAGTTTCGCAACCCCACAGAGGGTAAAGAAATGCCTTTGCTTACCCAAAACATAAACCATAAATTACACAGAGTTAGAAGAACTCACATAGGGTATAGTTTTGGATCCCTAAAAGGGTAAAATCATGTTTTGTATATACACAAAGCATAGGTTTACGGTTTTTACAATGTTGTGTAAATACATGGAACGCAAAGGATTTAAGACGAAAATCTCACAATATTAGTTATGAATTTCACATGTGGGTAAGTAACCTTTTTTCATACACAGAGAATAATATTACGAATATGCACACATTAGAATAAAGGTAAAACAATTAAAATTCAAATGGATTAAGATAGAGTATGAGAAAGGTTATACCATACTACTCTATATAAGACAAAGTAATTCATGTTTAACTATTTAACCACAGAGGGAATTTACGAACAGAGGTTCAGGATTGAGGTTATACATGTAGTTATTCCATATAAATATACCATAGAAATTGATGGACATAAGGTTGATGTTATGGTATATTTTTATATCAATCCTTGCCTATTAAAAATACAGAAGGGGAAAGTATGAACCATAAGGTGAAAACCGCCCAATGCATATCCTTTACCAACACCGAGTGCAAATTACAAGCAGGGGATTATTCGTTGCCCTAGATCTATTTTCATTTGGAGTTGAGAAGTTAACCTGCAAAACATAGATTTATTGTTACCTTGCATACAGAATGTGAGTTACGAAATAACCATATAAGGTTTGGTTGCCATACTTTTTCATGAATCTACACAAGTTATTAAAGAAAACTACACAAACCTAATCTACAAATCTCATGGAGGGTCTAGCCTATGTTTTAAATACATATTCACATAGAGATAAATACAAAATTCCATAGGGAGGTAATACAGAGTGTGAATCTATTTAAAGTATCCATTTTTCTTACACAGGATCTCCATTCAAATGCACACAAAACACCAAAATAATTTCCATGAAAGAGTTACAAATTTTACAGGGTTAACATTCCCATAGTGTATAGATTTCAAGATTTACACATCGAATAAAACGTATTTACATGTGTAAGTAATCATGGTTAAATAATGTCACATAGTAGAAGAAATAAAAATGAAAAAGAACACAAAATAATCAACCAGTAAAGATAACTCAAGGCCATGGTGGAACCCTTGGAGAGAACACCCACGAAGTCGAGATACCATTCTATTGCTAACCTCGATGATTCCCAATTAATTTTTAAGTACGAGTTACAGATTTTTGAAAGGAATAATATTCTTGCTTACCTTGCATAGAGAGGAACTCGATTGGTGTTTTCCCTCCACATGGTTTACCAAAGCCAAGTTTGTCTCCAAGTCACTGGCCATTAACAAGGGTGGCGACATAGGGTATCCACAGAGACCAAATCACACACAGGGAAGAAGAAGGTTTCATGAAACCAAAGGGAACAATGAATGGAATAACCTCGAAAAAAATGCAAACGAGGATTAATGTGTGACGGGAATGCACAATACTGTATCCATGTGAATAAACGGATATGGCGAGCTTGGATTGGGCATGTCTTCCTAATCATATATGGCACTTCCATTAACATGGCTTCCAAATGTATTCAATGATGGGATATGACATGAGTTGGGTAGGGTTCACTTTGTTAAGTATAGGTTTAGACGTGGCACCATTGTAGAACTGGATGCGTTATGGTGTATGATACATCAATGTCTTCATTGTAATAACCACCTGATAATAGTCCCTTATAATGATAATACATGTGCGCATAGAAACTATATTAGTGTTTTAGGATATGAGTTATAATCTGATGGAACATCATGTTACAACAATATGTTTGTAGGAATCATGCTAATGTGTATTAGTTCATATAACCTACAATATATATGGGTATGATATCTATAATGAGTAAGGATTAAATCATATGCTAAGTCAAGAAATTATGTATGCATATCCATAATGGTATATGCTAAGCACTCCTTAGGTGGTATCATATAAGGGTAAGGTTAAGAATTTACATATTGGTTACAAATTTGAATGTGCTAATAGTTATATATAAGTTGAGTATTTTGGTAAACAACTTATATAGATATACAATGATAGACTTAGTATCAATGTTACATGATGTATGTTATAATTGCTCAATGGATACAGTAAGAAATGCAGGCTACAAATATTATTGGTCATACTATATGCTAGTCTATTATTCATAGTCTAATATGCACTAAAATCCTTTAATGACACGACTTAACATATATAAGATAGATATCTTCATAGCAGTCATCTTAGTTAAAAAGAGGTATATGTTTTAATTCAATAGCGATGATAATAAAGTTATGCTGAAACAAAAATTGAAGAGTCAAGGAGATTTAATGTCCCTAACAAAAAAAAAATTATTTGGTAAATTTCAGGTACATTACATGTGGTATCAGAGCTGAAGGTTAAAACAATTGGACCTCAGAGCAAGGCCAAATTAGTTAGTTTATTTTATTTCCGTTCAAAGAAAAAGATAACAAATATGTTTACTATTACAAATAGAAATGTTTTGGTCTATTGTGATAATGGGAGCACATAATGAAGAGGAGATCAGACTTGATGAGAATCCTAATCAAATACCTCCTAAAGAACCTGGAAAGAGAAGTGAAGGAAGTTCAACCACCCAGGTTATGGAAACAATGAAGAACCTTATCGTGGAAATGCAAGTGTTCAAGGACGATAATGAAAAGTTGAAAAAGGCACAGGAAGACCAAGAATAAATAAATGAAATATTTTTTCACAGCATAGTAACAAAGAAGAGACCAAAAGACAATGAAAAGGAGGAAGAAGTTAGCACAAGACCCTCTAAAAATTTTGCTCACGAAAAATAAAATGAGAACAGTTCTTCCGAAGGCACACACGTGTTGGGAAACAAAACAACCATTGGAAGAAAAAGAAAACAAGTGGATCACCTGGAAGGTGAATTCAAGAAGATCAAACCATCCACCTTTGATAGAGAATCAAGGACGGGTGAAGAGGTTGAAGAATGGTTACTGGATATAAAGAAATACTTCCAGATTTATAATTATTCTAGTAACATGAAAGTTTGAATAACCATTTATAACCTAAAGGGGAAAGTGAGTATCTCATTGCAAGATCTGAAATTGGCCAATGGATTAAAAGAAAAATGGATGGAATGGTCAGATTTCAATAAATACTTCAAGAAACAATATTTATCATAAATTTATTACGAAAAAAAGACTAAAGCATTTTATGAGCTAAGACTCGAACAAATGACCATGGATAATCTCATAAATAAATTTCTCAAATTATTGAGATTTGTACCATACATCAAGGAAGACAAAGTAAAGATACAGTGATTCTTAAGTTGTCTACCATAGTCATACAAGAAAAAATTGAATTCAACAATCCCAAAACCTTAAGCGAAGTATTTATAAAGGCCTAGATGTGCTATGATTAGTAAAAACAGATGTACAAAATTCCCAAGGCATGGAAGGATAAGAAACAACACATAATAAATCAGTGGAAGAAAGGCTTCCAACCAACCCCTTTCCTGAATATGGAAAATAACTTCCAAAATAAATATTTTGATTCCAACAACCAGAATGGCCAATGGGGAGGTAGACCAGTTAATCTGGGAGGCAAGAAAGTTGGGGACATCTCCAAGGAACCATTAAAGTGTTGGGAGTGTGGAGAACCTCACATGAGGAGGAATTGTCCGTGTTTGACTTCTGCAGCAAGGACTATAGTCCATAACCTTCAAGAATCCTCTACAGTAGGAGATATGGGTAGAAGCGTGCATAGAATTAATGCAGATGTAGATGGAAGACACGATAATCATCAATCCACTATCATGGAGGTTGAAGGTAAAATACATGATAATAGAATTTCTATTTTAATTGAACCAAAAGATTGTCTGATTTATGTTACTTCTTCTTTAGTTGAATTAAACAAGCTCAAGAAAGTAAAGCATGCTAAGTTCTAGTTAGTACAGTTAGCAACAGGGACTAAGAGAAAAGTAACATATTTCATTTCTGAATGTGAACTCAATTTAGATGGCCAAAATACAAAGTTAAATCTAAATGTTTTACCTTTGGGATATTACGATATAATCATTGGAATGGAATGGTTAGAGAAAAATAAAGTAATTTTGGACTATTACGAAAAGTCACTTACATACAAAGATGAAAACAAATATTTTAGGGAAATACAAGGGATCAAAAAACCAATTTCAGTTAGGCAGATATCATCCATGTTGTTTAAGAAATGTATGAATACGGGTTGCCAAATTTATGTTGTCCAAGTAACTAATCTGTTAGAAAAGGAAAATAAACCCATCTTAGGAGACTTTACAGTCCTACGTGGGTTTAGGGATGTCTTTCATAGTAACACAAAAATGCCCAATCCACCTTCTGGAGAAGTTAGTGAAAGGGGTAGGATACTCCCATTATGTGAAATTGTAAATATGGTGGCATCTCATCCATACAGAATATGGGGACTCCCATAGTCATCCTGTCTAGGTAGATTTACACATGTTTGAGATCCTTGCTATCATCACCTCCCACTCCCTCCAATGACTCCCATTCACTACTCCATCAACGACCTCATCCCCATCCCACTAAATGCTTTGATCCTAGATATGTGACAAAAAACAATGTTCTTTCAGTTATATTGCACCAAGAAAAAGGTAATAGGTATTCCTAGAATACAAAAGAATTAAAAATGATAAAAAAATCCAAGATCACACTCACCGAGAAGTCCCCACACTTCTCTCTAGGGGAGAGGAAGCTTTGGATCATGTCTGAATTATGTACCCATATATGGGAAGCATTTTATGGATACTATCTAATGGTACCACCATGAATAAAATATAATCCTATAGTGGTATTTTTTCCTTCCCTCAGTTTTCCTTCCCATGTGTTCCTCCCATAGAATTATTCTTAAATCTTATAGAATTGGGTTTCCCATCACTATGCAAGGCCTCCATACTAGCATGATTTCCAAAAAAAATGTCACTAGGATGGAGCCATACCCAAATTGATTATGGCACCCATT
>ML840907.1:41430-53057 GCA_009831015.1 Picea engelmannii
TATATATATATATATATATATGCTAAGTTACTATTTCATATTCTGCACAAGCACCATAAGAAATAGATGGAACGAATAACAGTCCTCTTCTATAAAATTTACATATTCTCTATGTTTAAAACCATAGATAAATAATGATTCAATAGTCTAAAAATGCATGCTACAGTAGCAGTTACCTTAACTGAATCTTGTTCAAAATGGTTTTAACAATCTATATTTTCAATTGAAATGAAATTACAAACAACCTGTGTAGCCATGAAACCATGGTTCAAATTTATTACAGAGGAGTACCCTATAGAAAAGGCTTTATTTCCACTGGTAGACATAATCTAAGAAGTTTTGTTTAATTCCAAGATCAGAACTCGAATACCTTTTCGAGGAAGAAGGCTTTCCTTGATTTGTTTCTTTCGAACTGTATAAACCCGCAAACATAAAGGGTAGGGCTCAGTAAATCATACTATTCTTTTAAATGTAAATTAATTATAATAAATGAGATAAAATATTACTTATCTTGATTTTGGTAAAATACCAAGTCGCCACTGGAGCTTCTGCAATGATCCATCCACAGCCAAAGAGGAGAAGTGGATCCATAATCCAACTGTTAGGTACCCTTGCAAAAATGAATCAGGGCCTCATCATTTATTGATGAAACCTGAGTTTTATTATTTTATAAGTAGAGAATGCAAGCTAAGATTTATAACAACAAGAATTTAAAGATATAAGTTATAAATCATATAGGAATAAACAAAATATACAAGTTATGTGATAAAGAAATTATACCAGTTACATAGTGTTAAATAAATAACCAGAGCATAGTTTCACAACCCTACAGAGGGTAAAGAAATGCCTTTGCTTACCCAAAACATAAACCATAAATTACACAGAGTTAGAAGAACTCACATAGGGTATAGTTTTGGATCCCTAAAAGGGTAAAATCATGTTTTGTATATACACAGAGCATAGGTTTACGGTTTTTACAATGTTGTGTAAATACATGGAATGCAAAGGATTTAAGACGAAAATCTCACAATATTAGTTATGAATTTCACATGTGGGTAAGTAACCTTTTTTCATACACAGAGAATAATATTACGAATATGCACACATTAGAATAAAGGTAAAACAATTACAATTCAAATGGATTAAGATAGAGTACGAGAAAGGTTATACCATACTACTCTATATAAGACAAAGTAATTCATGTTTAACTATTTAACCACAGAGGGAATTTATGAACAGAGGTTCAGGATTGAGGTTATACATGTAGTTATTCCATATAAATATACCATAGAAATTTATGGACATAAGGTCGATGTTATGGTATATTTTTATATCAATCCTTGCCTATTAAAAATACAGAAGGGGAAAGTATGAACCATAAGGTGAAAACCGCCCAATGCATATCCTTTACCAACACTGAGTGCAAATTACAAGCAGGGGATTATTCGTTGCCCTAGATCTATTTTCATTTGGAGTTGAGAAGTTAACCTGCAAAACATAGATTTATTGTTACCTTGCATACAGAATGTGAGTTCCGAAATAACCATAGAAGGTTTGGTTGCCATACTTTTTCATGAATCTACACAAGTTATTAAAGAAAACTACACAAACCAAATCTACAAATCTCATGGAGGGTCTAGCCTATGTTTTAAATACATATTCACATAGAGATAAATCCAAAATTCCATAGGGAGGTAATACAGAGCGTGAATCTATTTAAAGTATCCATTTTTCTTACACAGGATCTCCATTCAAATGCACACAAAACACCAAAATAATTGCCATGAAAGAGTTACAAATTTTACAGGGTTAACATTCCCATAGTGTATAGATTTCAAGATTTGCACATCGAATAAAACGTATTTACATGTGTAAGTAATCATGGTTAAATAATGTCACATAGTAGAAGAAATAAAAATGAAAAAGAACACAAAATAATCAACCAGTAAAGATAACTCAAGGCCATGGTGGAACCCTAGGAGAGAACACCCACGAAGTCGAGATACCATTCTATTGCTAACCTCAATGATTCCCAATTAATTTTTAAGTACGAGTTACAGATTTTTGAAAGGAATAATATTCTTGCTTACCTTGCGTAGAGAGGAACTCGATTAGTGTTTTCCCTCCACATGGTTTACCAGAGCCAAGTTTGTCTCCAAGTCACTGGCCATTAACAAGGGTGGCGACACAGGGTATCCACAGAGACCAAATCACACACAGGGCAGAAGAAGGTTTCATGAAACCAAAGGGAACAATGAATGGAATAACCTCGAAAACAATGCAAACGAGGATTAATGTGTGATGGGAATGCACAATACTGTATCCATGTGAATAAACGGATATGGCGAGCTTGGATTGGGCATGTCT
This sequence comes from Picea engelmannii, assembly GCA_009831015.1. Taxonomy (NCBI): domain Eukaryota; kingdom Viridiplantae; phylum Streptophyta; class Pinopsida; order Pinales; family Pinaceae; genus Picea; species Picea engelmannii. Next base: position 43,798 of record ML840907.1, read on the forward strand.
TCCTAATGATATATGACACTTCCATTAACATGGCTTCCAAATGTATTCAATGATGGGATATGACATGAGTTGGGTAGGGTTCACTTTGTTAGGTATAGGTTTAGATGTGGCACCATTGTAGAACTAGATGCGTTATGGTGTATGATACGTCAATGTCTTCATTGTAATAACCACCTGATAATAGTCCCTTATAATGATAATACATGTGCGCATAGAAACTATATTAGTGTTTTAGGATATGAGTTATAATCTGATGGAACATCATGTTACAACAATATGTTTGTAGGAATCATGCTAATGTGTATTAGTTCATATAACCTACAATATATATGGGTATGATATCTATAATGAGTAAGGATTAAATCATATGCTAAGTCAAGAAATTATGTATGCATATCCATAATGGTATATGCTAAGCACTCCTTAGGTGGTATCATATAAGGGTAAGGTTAAGAATTTACATATTGGTTACAAATTTGAATGTGCTAATAGTTATATATAAGTTGAGTATTTTGGTAAACAACTTATATAGATATACAATGATAGACTTAGTATCAATGTTACATGATGTATGTTATAATTGCTCAATGGATACAGTAAGAAATGCAGGCTACAAATATTATTGGTCATACTATATGCTAGTCTATTATTCATAGTCTAATATGCACTAAAATCCTTTAATGACACGACTTAACATATATAAGATAGATATCTTCATAGCAGTCATCTTAGTTAAAAAGAGGTATATGTTTTAATTCAATAGCGATGATAATAAAGTTATGCTGAAACAAAAATTGAAGAGTCAAGGAGATTTAATGTCCCTAACAAAAAAAAAATTATTTGGTAAATTTCAGGTACATTACATGTGGTATCAGAGCTGAAGGTTAAAACAATTGGACCTCAGAGCAAGGCCAAATTAGTTAGTTTATTTTATTTCCGTTCAAAGAAAAAGATAACAAATATGTTTACTATTACAAATAGAAATGTTTTGGTCTATTGTGATAATGGGAGCACATAATGAAGAGGAGATCAGACTTGATGAGAATCCTAATCAAATACCTCCTAAAGAACCTGGAAAGAGAAGTGAAGGAAGTTCAACCACCCAGGTTATGGAAACAATGAAGAACCTTATCGTGGAAATGCAAGTGTTCAAGGACGATAATGAAAAGTTGAAAAAGGCACAGGAAGACCAAGAATAAATAAATGAAATATTTTTTCACAGCATAGTAACAAAGAAGAGACCAAAAGACAATGAAAAGGAGGAAGAAGTTAGCACAAGACCCTCTAAAAATTTTGCTCACGAAAAATAAAATGAGAACAGTTCTTCCGAAGGCACACACGTGTTGGGAAACAAAACAACCATTGGAAGAAAAAGAAAACAAGTGGATCACCTGGAAGGTGAATTCAAGAAGATCAAACCATCCACCTTTGATAGAGAATCAAGGACGGGTGAAGAGGTTGAAGAATGGTTACTGGATATAAAGAAATACTTCCAGATTTATAATTATTCTAGTAACATGAAAGTTTGAATAACCATTTATAACCTAAAGGGGAAAGTGAGTATCTCATTGCAAGATCTGAAATTGGCCAATGGATTAAAAGAAAAATGGATGGAATGGTCAGATTTCAATAAATACTTCAAGAAACAATATTTATCATAAATTTATTACGAAAAAAAGACTAAAGCATTTTATGAGCTAAGACTCGAACAAATGACCATGGATAATCTCATAAATAAATTTCTCAAATTATTGAGATTTGTACCATACATCAAGGAAGACAAAGTAAAGATACAGTGATTCTTAAGTTGTCTACCATAGTCATACAAGAAAAAATTGAATTCAACAATCCCAAAACCTTAAGCGAAGTATTTATAAAGGCCTAGATGTGCTATGATTAGTAAAAACAGATGTACAAAATTCCCAAGGCATGGAAGGATAAGAAACAACACATAATAAATCAGTGGAAGAAAGGCTTCCAACCAACCCCTTTCCTGAATATGGAAAATAACTTCCAAAATAAATATTTTGATTCCAACAACCAGAATGGCCAATGGGGAGGTAGACCAGTTAATCTGGGAGGCAAGAAAGTTGGGGACATCTCCAAGGAACCATTAAAGTGTTGGGAGTGTGGAGAACCTCACATGAGGAGGAATTGTCCGTGTTTGACTTCTGCAGCAAGGACTATAGTCCATAACCTTCAAGAATCCTCTACAGTAGGAGATATGGGTAGAAGCGTGCATAGAATTAATGCAGATGTAGATGGAAGACACGATAATCATCAATCCACTATCATGGAGGTTGAAGGTAAAATACATGATAATAGAATTTCTATTTTAATTGAACCAAAAGATTGTCTGATTTATGTTACTTCTTCTTTAGTTGAATTAAACAAGCTCAAGAAAGTAAAGCATGCTAAGTTCTAGTTAGTACAGTTAGCAACAGGGACTAAGAGAAAAGTAACATATTTCATTTCTGAATGTGAACTCAATTTAGATGGCCAAAATACAAAGTTAAATCTAAATGTTTTACCTTTGGGATATTACGATATAATCATTGGAATGGAATGGTTAGAGAAAAATAAAGTAATTTTGGACTATTACGAAAAGTCACTTACATACAAAGATGAAAACAAATATTTTAGGGAAATACAAGGGATCAAAAAACCAATTTCAGTTAGGCAGATATCATCCATGTTGTTTAAGAAATGTATGAATACGGGTTGCCAAATTTATGTTGTCCAAGTAACTAATCTGTTAGAAAAGGAAAATAAACCCATCTTAGGAGACTTTACAGTCCTACGTGGGTTTAGGGATGTCTTTCATAGTAACACAAAAATGCCCAATCCACCTTCTGGAGAAGTTAGTGAAAGGGGTAGGATACTCCCATTATGTGAAATTGTAAATATGGTGGCATCTCATCCATACAGAATATGGGGACTCCCATAGTCATCCTGTCTAGGTAGATTTACACATGTTTGAGATCCTTGCTATCATCACCTCCCACTCCCTCCAATGACTCCCATTCACTACTCCATCAACGACCTCATCCCCATCCCACTAAATGCTTTGATCCTAGATATGTGACAAAAAACAATGTTCTTTCAGTTATATTGCACCAAGAAAAAGGTAATAGGTATTCCTAGAATACAAAAGAATTAAAAATGATAAAAAAATCCAAGATCACACTCACCGAGAAGTCCCCACACTTCTCTCTAGGGGAGAGGAAGCTTTGGATCATGTCTGAATTATGTACCCATATATGGGAAGCATTTTATGGATACTATCTAATGGTACCACCATGAATAAAATATAATCCTATAGTGGTATTTTTTCCTTCCCTCAGTTTTCCTTCCCATGTGTTCCTCCCATAGAATTATTCTTAAATCTTATAGAATTGGGTTTCCCATCACTATGCAAGGCCTCCATACTAGCATGATTTCCAAAAAAAATGTCACTAGGATGGAGCCATACCCAAATTGATTATGGCACCCATTMTTACATTGCATCAACTAAACTTTCATGTTGTCCAACACCCCCTCACACCAGTTGAATATGGTTGATTCCAAGAACATTAGTGYCACATGCATGTTGTCCTTCATCATTAKATGGGTGTTCTYGACCTTMTTGCAACTCTTTTTKCATGATTCATATTGACAGTACTACTCTATATATTCCATGGTGGACTTCTCATCTCCATCCCACACCCCATCTTCCCTCCATTGCACCACCCTCTATGACAGTCCTATGAAAAAATAAATATCTCCTGCCTCAAGTTATAGCACATTTCCCTCTAAAATGAAGCACTCCTACTCATGGTTTCAATATCATACCATATTTTCAAGAAGATACTCATGAGAACCCAATAATGGACAATGAAATAAATTCAACAATCCATAGTCACAAAGGRCTTCCAAAGTGGGGGAATCCTCCAAGGAAGMAAAATCATTYGTCTCATGGGTCCTCTCCTTCCATTCAATCATTTGTTTTGGTMCCCTATACATTAGTCATCAAAACCCCATCAATAAAAACTCATTTCCTCATGGTCRCAACATTCCTTCCCACCCCCATCTACTTAAGGTTCACATGATGCCATAATGGCATCAGGAAACCTATTGTTGGGCACCACACATGAATCACAAAACATGTCAGTAGACACCACGTAAGTGTCGAGAGATAGGCCACATGACGCCTATGTGTGTCTCACAACCACCATGGTATCTGAAGATTTTAGGCCCTTTTTTAAAACATTTCCTCGGAAAAGAGAAAAAATAAACCCATTAAATTGATTGTAGGAGTGTCAAGACTCACTTGGATCACATAGATTAGAATTTGGTTGGGTAAATATCCAAAAATGAGATCCTAAATCCTCCACTTGGAGGAGGATTTATCCACAACTTCTCCACTCACCTCTCTTTACAAATTAGAAATAATATTTTTTCCATGGTAAGTTTGTTTTTATAGAAAAAATTATGAAGACAAATATTTTTTCACATGGATACCAAGTAAACTGATTCAACCAATCTTCCCTTTAATGAGATTATTGTTTCTTTTTAATGTCATTTTCTTGATTAAAATTGATCCTGGCATTTAGTTTACATGTTTTGAGAGGATAATAGGGAATTTTTTATGGAAATGGTGACTTCCACTAAACTTGAGGTATGTGTTCCTGAAATGGCATATATGGATAGGTTTTTCCCTGCATCCATGATTTTCATTATTAACCATCCATTCTACATACACATACATTAGGTTCAATTTTTTCATGTTATGACAATAGCCACTCCACTCCACTTTTACATGTCGTAAATTGAACAGTAGTTCCTACCCTCCATGTGATCCCTAGTTAGAATCCGTATTTCCATTTGGTGCCCATGTTGCACTTTCATGTAGGCATGAGAACGCTCTTGTTGTCTCGCCATGAATTGATGATGAGACTCATTTTCCACTCTTCATCTATATTTCGGCCATGTAGTGAGGGGGTTCCCCTCTTTTTATGTTGCTTAATGGAATCCTATGCATTTGTTTCTTGGGTAATTCACCCATCTAATACACTGCTATTTTCCTAGATTCCTCTTACCACTATTGTAGTATCCTTTGATCATCTTTCTCTTATGTTATTTGGCCTCTATTTTTCATCCACCATCTCATGGAGAGAACAACTACTAAGAGTGGATCGCACTGTCCAATACCATTTTCATTCATTTTTCTTAGGTTGGTTCCATGCAATTAGAACATAGGAGAATTTATTAAGCCAGACATTGTCTCCATATGAGTACACTTTTATCTCTTTTTCATACTCATAAAAATACATGAAAAAGACACCTTCCGAGTGCACTTTTATCTCTTTTTTGGACTCGTAAAAAGACAAAACAAAGACACCATCATAATTATAATTATAATTTTTTTTGGAATTGTTAAAAATTTATGAAAAAGACACTACCAAGCATACTTTAGTGGTTCTTTTGTGCTCATTAAACCCTAAAGTAGACAAAACAAAAAAAAGTAAAAAAAAGGGTGTTTTTTTTTACCATTGATCTATCTTGAAATGGAAACATCTTTCGAATATCCCTTGAAAAGAGTATCCTTTTTGAGTCACCATATTACAATTGGGTATTTTATTTCCTAGGATCCATCCCATTAATATGAGTCACATATACTCCTCTAGCTGGTTACTCTTCCAATGATTGTGCAAAGTTCTCCAATCCCTCCTGCATTGTTGCACTGCATTTTTCTAGCTCTTGAGTCATACTACCGAGTCACCATTGTTTTGTGTTATAACTACCAAACTTCACCAAGACTTTTTTCCTAGAATGTGATGCATTAGATAAAGGTATTGGGGCAATCCTCATGCAAGCTGACCGACCTTTGGATTTCACTAGAAAACAATTGTCGATATGACATTTGGGTCAATCGACCTATGAAAATGAAATGTTGGCTATTTTGTATTAAATGGATCTACAACGTCCTTATATTTTGGGGAAACACATCCAAATTAAAATTGATCATTGTAGCCTCAAGTATTCTTTGGAACAAATAATTTCCTCCCTGAAGAAATAGAAATGGGTGACCAAGTTGTTTGAATATGTTTATGAGATCATATTCAAGAAGGGAAAATAAAATGTTACTTTTGATGCTATTTAAAGGAAATATGAAGAACAAGGGTCCCTATTTTCCCTCTCATTAATTTTAGTTTATTGTCTTCAATCCATTCTCTACGAATGGTTGCAAGACCCCAAAATTTCTAGCTTTATCCAAAAATTGCAACATGATTCTCAGGCTTATACAAGGTACTATTATCAAAATAAAGATATTTTCTATAAAGGTCACTTGTATTTAAGAAAACCTTCTAACCTTAAATCGATAGTGTTCTTTGAGCTTCATGCTTCACCCACAACTAGGAATTCATGCTTTACCAAAACCTATGAACGGGTGAAACATTCATTTTTCAGGGAAGGTATGAAATAGGAAAACCATACCTTTTTGGTTGAGTGTGATACATGTTAACACAATAAGGAAGAATACTTGAAAGCTTTAAGAACACTCCGACCACTCCCAATTCCACCTACTATTTGGATGGATATTTATACGGATTTCATAGTTGGCTTACCTAAATCGGGAAATAAGTTAGTCATCATGATGGTAGTAGGTATTCTTTCCAAATATGCTCATTTATGTTATCTTCAACACCCATTCACCACATCCAGAATGGCTCAATTTTTTATGGATAATATATTCAAACTCCATGGCATGCCTCATTCTATTGTCTTTGATTGTGATCCAAATTTCACTATTAATTTTTGGAAAAAAAAATTTAGGCTCCAGGAAATCCAATTGCATCTCATCACCACCTATCATCCCCATATTAGTGGACAAATTGAATCTGTCAACAAGAGTTTGGAAATATATTTTCGGTGTTTTACATGTGATAGAAAAAATTATTGGGATCAATGGTTTCCCCTAGTTGAATGGTGGTAAAACACATCTTACCATACTACCACTCACATGATTCCCTTTGAATCATTCCACAAGAAAAACATGTTGTTAGTTCTCTCATATATGATATGTGTCTCTAAGCTTCAGGAGACTTAAAACAATATTATAGTCTACATAGACATTCTCCATAAACTCAAAGAAAATTTAGTCATTTCTCATAATCACATGAAGAAACAAGTAGATGAGGGTCATTCAAAACATCAATTTGTTGAAGGGGACCAAGTGTTTCTTTATGTGAAACCTTATAAGGATACTTCAGTCAAATTTTAACACTATCATAAAATCGCCTCCAAATTTTATGGTACTTATACAATTCTTAAGAGAGTGGGGCCCATGGACTACAAGTTATCTTTCTCATTCCTTTTGAGATCCATCCCATTTTTCATGTCTCATTCTCAAATAAAGTGATTAGAAATAAGTTCCAAACTCAAACCCATCTCCCTAAGTTAGATAAAGAAGGTTCCAACACAAGAAGTATCGGACTAGCACAAGTGTTGTCTCCATTAGTACATGATATAGGAGGATCCAAAATGCTCAAAAATTTATCGGCTCAAATGTTCATGGAAATTACTCCATTGTGTATATCTCAATGAGAATTTGCCAATGAAATTTGAATGGCCTCAGATGGATGTTGTATGAGGAAGTTATGGCCTTTCAATTTTTTGGAAAAATAGGGCAAATGGAAAAAGGAGATGCCATGTGACACCACTAGGAGGTGATACATAGTAGTACAACATGTAACATGGTAGGTACAATGATAAAATGGTAGGTATAGTGATGATGTGCCATGATGATAAATCAAGTGATTGAGAAAGCTATGTGGTGATGATGTGGGCCAATTAGTGGTTGACACTTGGAACACATCTGAAAAGGCCAATGTGGCTTGGGTATCAATAGTTGTTTGGAACAACCAAAACAATATTTGAGCCCCGAACCTACCACCGAGGAAATGGTAACGTTACCACTAGGACACATGTTAGTGCTTGCAACAGATTGCAATAGATTTGTATTTAAATTAATGGCTATAACAAGTTTCCAAAAGGGGAGGTTGTGGTGCTTCACCCCGTGACCTCTACCCTACATACCCACCAATGAACCAAAGTTTTAACCATAGGAATTTGACCATTGTGCCAACTATCATCATTTGTTAAACTAACCAATGAATATATATTTAAGTTTTGTTTAAATTCCATCCAAGCATATAGGGATTTGGGTGGGGTTCGACCCCCCCCAACCTCCCCTATTTAAATCAAACACAGTTTCCATTGGATCGACAGAGTTAGTCCATGCTAAGAACTGAGAGTGAGTTCATTTTGACATGGATTTTCATGGCAAGTGTATAGAGCATTTATAGTGAAAAGTTTCAGTTTTCTAAGGAGAAGTTAATTTTAACACTCACATCTGATTTTGAGCAGCATATAAGAACGTCATTTTAAGAACACAAGTTAGAGTCATATTTGTATCAAGTATTTGAGCATTAATAGAGTGGTCTCTCATTTGGAAGGGGACCTGAAGACATAGCCCAATATGGGTGAAATCTATTATCAACTTTTCTAATGTGCCTTTTTATTTTGTTTCTAATTTCTCTAATTTTTCAACATGTTTCTTTCCACAAGATATTTACCAGTTTATGATATTTTGGATAAGTAAGGGAATTCAAATTTTTATTTTCAAATAGTCAAGACGATCATAATTTTCAAATCAAGTTGGATGTTAATGTAATCTTAATAATTAATTTGACGTATAAGGATTTTCATATTAGAGTGTCATCAAGGAATTTTTAGATCAATGGAAGGATACACCACCAAAATATTCCACCTAGGAGTCAGCTACCATTCTGGAAAAATTTTCTCATCTCAATCAATGAGGATAAGGATGTTTTTCAAGAGGGGGAGGATATTAGGGACCTAAACTCCTTAACCCCTCACATAGGTAGAATAATATATCTTCCATGTAATAAAGGCCTAAATTAGTAAATAATTCCTATATAATAATGTGAACAAGTCTAATGTCATAATACTTAATAAAATCTTCCTCTTTTAGAAATATCTTCCTTGATAATTTTATTTACAATACATAACCGATATAAATAGGAGTAGAAGGCATGAGAAAGTGTTGTCTTAAGAATTATTGTAATAGAGAATTTCTATCTTAGAGGTTTCCCCGTTAAAGGGGAAAGCGAACTTTTCTTTCAATCAATAAAGGTATCATTGTTGGTTTTATTATTCACTATATTTTCATGTTCAACACAAATCTATTATAATAT
>ML840907.1:88307-104140 GCA_009831015.1 Picea engelmannii
AATTGATATTACCTATAATTATGAGGTCATAGATAGTGCATTACTATTGGACCTTAGTGAATGAATTAATCTTGTAAGGTCATTATGAATTTAGCGGGTGTTAGCATATAAGAGATATAAATTGTAAAATCATGGTCCGAACTATGACATAAATGATAGATGGTTAATGTTTCATGATGGAGTTATTATAACCTTTGTTTATTGTTAATAGCATACGTGGTGCAATAACCTGGAACTACGTAGCATAGTTACCCCAAGTTAGTATACCGGGGTGGTTGTTCTTTTAAACGAAGTTGAACTTGTATGTTCGTTGTCAGAGTCCTTGTCACGCGCCTTCCGTAAGGGGCGCAAATGTTCTTCTTATTTATGTTGTACTTGATGGTGGTCAGTTACTTTGTCGCTAAATGTTGGCGTTGTGCACCTTATGCCTACGGTCTTATATTGTTTTCCGTTACTCGTCGTGTGCCTTTAGTCTTCTTGTGATGAACGTCGTGGTTGCGTCTTGTTGGTTGTCAAGGGGCGATGAGAGTCAATTGTGTTTTTACTTCTACACACGCGCACTAACCTTAAATGAAAAAAATAAAATTTTCACCTGTTACTGGAATGCTTGTCGTAACGAGGCGGTTCGTTACAGAGAGACACATTGATTTAAATGTATGTGCAAGATTTGTTCTTTTGTAGCAAGGGGTTTGGGTTTTGTTGCGGTTAAGATATAAGTGTGGCCTTCTTTGGTATGTTTGTACTGGCATGATTTGGCCATATAGATATCATTCCTTTGGGTTTGGTATGGGATACCTAGTATCAAATCCAAATAATTCAAGACAGACATCACAGAGGACAGTATCTTTGAATTGGCCTATGGAAAAAGTGACCAGACAATGTAGAGAAAATAAGAGGTGTGGGTCATCCTTCTGGACCCATCTGAGATGATAAGGTTGTGTATGGGGAGTAGTAACCATATTAAGGTGGTTGGCAAGGTCTTGAGACACCAAATTATTCTATCTTCCATTGTCCATAATTAATAAATCCAAGGAGTTTTTAATTTGGTAGTTATGAGTGAAGAAGGGTTGGGTGGAGGAGTTCAAATATTCATGGGTCATTAGGATCAACGAGGGATCCACTTTTGTGGGATTTTCTAGAGAAACTTCTTCAATATATTCCACTTGGGGGGGTGCAATGAGATCAATTAGCAGGGTTTTGTTGGTCTTTATATTTTGGAGGATTCAACAATTTAATGAATTGTGTGAAGTAGTCTTGTGGAATGAGCACCAAGTTGTCCTTGTATTTGTATTGGGTGTGGGATTTTGAGTCCAAGGAGGTGGAAAGCAGGCTGAAGGATTGAGCTTGATGGTTGAGAGGAAAGGGGTTGGTGTAGGGGCAGGTCTAAGGAGTATGACCCCTTGGAGAAACTTTCCTTTCTATATCCAAAGCTCTCTGAAATGTTTTGTCTAAAGTTGGATTTAAAAAATAATCTACTTCTCGATGAAACTGAATTAATAGACCAAAAAAAAACTTTAAAATGAGTACCTCTTTTGGATCTGGAATATGAAGTAAGAGGTGCATCTTGGAGAAGAATTCTATGTAGCCTTGTACTCATTGTGAAGGGAGTTGTTGGAGATGGTGCCATTTGATCCACAAGGATTGCACATACTTGATTGGGTAGAAGCAATTTCTCAATGCCTCGGAAAGTCGAGCCCAAGTTCTGATGGGTTTGGAAGTAGAGGATTCTGGAGCATCCCTAATATCTATCACAAATGTGGTCTTTTATTTCTCTGTATCCCACTAAGTTTGTGCAAGTCCTTCTAATTGCAAGGCTTCAATCTGAAGCTTTATCTCCTTGATAAGGCTTTGAAATGTATTGAAATGGGTGGAGAGGCAATGGATCCAGGAATCCACAAATTCTCCATTGGTTTGACCAACAAATTTGGGTAGCTTGATTTGAGTGTCCAACCTAAAGGGGCCTGGATTGTTTTGTTGTTGCATTCTGAGCAACTCATTGAGAACGGAGGAAAGATCTTGGACGAGATTTGAAGTGTTGGAATCTGATTCTACTTTCAAGGTATCTTTTCATGGAGGAATTGAGAGGCCAACTAAATATTAAGGTGAACTTAGCTTATAATATTGAAAAATGGGTCAGGCTCACTTTTGTGAATAGAGTGCCCAAAACCCTAAAGCAATAAAGATGAAGTGGTATAAAGGGAGAGATATGTATTGTTTTAGATCTGTGGAACTCCTCTATGTTGTAGTGGAGATATGTGCATGCTTGGTACTATGAGATCTGTTGATATTCTTGCATGAATATGTAAACCTTGAAATGGGTGAAATCTAGACTATTTCATGAAAAACCCCAAAAAACTTTAGGCTCAATCGTCAAGATCGGAAGCTTTTCCATGGATCTTGAGGCTCTGATACCAATTGATATAGAAAAGAAGGTGATCTACTGGATAAGGTGACTAAAAAGTCTATTGGGCTCTAAAGATGTCCTAAAAACAACCTCTATGCATCAACCAAAGGTAGGCGCTAGCACAAGCGTTTTACTTGTCGCCTACGTAGGTTCTTACCTTCTGTTTTCAATACCCAGCCTCCAGAGATGCAACACATGTAAAGGAAAAACAATCGTAAAAGGAATGATAGTTTTTCTATTCAAAGGCACAACACGACTTGCAAAAGGAACAACAATCGTTACATTGGGCCGAACTAATGTTGAATTAATTGCATTGTAGTATTTACCCAACTATCTAATTTGTCAACCCAGGGTTCATAAACTGACAAAGCACATGAAAAGTATATGAAATATTGAAGTGGGACTAATCTAATATAATTCTTAAGCTATGACTAAAATTGAATCATTAATCTAACACATGACTGAAATTGAATTAATCTAGTTGCGTAAATGAAATTAATCTATGAATGGGAAATTGCGTAAATGAAATTAATAGAGAAATGGAGAACTACATGAAGGAAAAGAAAGTACAACATGTGAAGAATTGACTGACACATCAACATATGTGAGCTCACTCTAATGAAGCATTCTTATATTAAAATAACCAAATCAATCTTCATAACATAATAATGAAAGCATGAAAACCAAAACCATGAAACAAAGCTAAGAATCCCTTTTTCTTTTGAATCCTAATGACTACTCCAACTCTCTACTTACAACTGATTGAATCCTAATTTCTCCTAATTGAATAATCTAATTCCTCTTCTACTTGAATCCCCATGAAGAGAGAGCACTCTCTTTTATACATGAGAGCCTTGAAGATAAGATAATCATCTCATTATTACAGACCCACTTTTCTCTCAACCTATTTCCCATTATTACAAAATATAATCCCTTTAAATCCTCACACATATCTCTCATATATCTTAGATAAGATATTCCAACCAAATCTCCATGATCTTTTCCTTGGAATGGGATTGAATTATCTCCTCATATATTGAAATGGTGGAGGAAGTATTTGATAAGTCCTTTGAATTAATCATTCACATATTCCTACTCATTACAAAGCTCACACATATTTGAGATATATATGAAAACATGTTGATTTTCTAACATTTAATCACAAATTCCTTTTAAAAATGAATAAAGTGGAGAACAATAAGATGAAACCCAAATATATTTATGGAAATGATATCGTGAAAGGTTAATGGGGTTATGAAATGTGAAGAATGATGAAGGGAAAGGTGGACAAGAATAGGGAATTTCTGAGCCCCAAAACAAGCCATAGCTCGACCTTTGACCAAAAACTCCTCAGGGGTGCAAATTGGAACAGGGGCGCACCATTGGTTTGGGTAACCAAGAAATGGGGATCCAATGTTGGTATGACCTGAGAGTAGGCAAGAAGATGTGACTATCTCATTGTGAGCCCCAAGGATCAATGGTAGAATCTCAATCCAACCATAGAGAAGGGTGTACTTACTTCATCCTGGAAAAGGAAAAAACAACAAGGGTGCAAACCCCAGGTTGGTGTGCCCTCCTTTCTATCTCATAAAATTGAAAAAAATTGATTTTCTCCCTGGGAGATTGGGTAGATAATGGATTAATATCTCTCTCAGAGGTGGAATCATGGAAAATGGAGCAACCAAGATGCATCCATGAAGAAAGGCACACTGGTTACCCTAAGAACCCTTAAAAATGAAAATGCAGCAAACATGAAATGTAAACTCAGAATAAAAAAATCGAATGAGAAAAATAGCTTTAGGAAAATTATAGGAATGCTTTATTTGAGTCTCGTTTCACCTTAAGTACCGAGGGAGCCATTTATTTAAATGTGCATAGTTAAATAACATCAAAAGGTGAAAAGTGTTGCACCTAGGTGGTTGACTTGTGCGCCCTAGGTGGGCGTTCCCCTAGGTGGCCTCCTTGGCCCAGTCTACATAAATTATTTATCTATTTTCAATACTTTCTGGATAGGATTCTAAATCAGGGTTGTTCTTTGTGTCTTTGACCTTGGCCACCAATGATTGTTTCGAGCAACATTCATCATTTTTGTGCCACGAGATTTTGTGGAAGTCACACCACTTCCGAGTGTCATTCTTCGTCTTCCCTTTACCCTTTTTGTGTTTTTTGTTAGAGTGGTTGTCTAAGGGATGTTGGTTAGGGTCGTCTTTACTGTTCTTTGGTTATTTCATATTTTCAAAACCGAATTCCCATTTGTTATAGTGCCTAAATGGCTTCTTGATTTTGACAACATATCGATAGGAAGCTCCCAATGATGAGATGTTTAGGAAATCCATTTTAGTTTGGATTTACCTATGTAGAGCCCCATGTTATTTTAGAACCAGATGATGAGCAAGGTATGGAAAGTATTTTTTAACTCTGTCACTGTTTGGCTCTTCTCTTTCCGCAGTGTGGTTCATCTCATGTACTAGTCTTCATAGTTATCAACATGATAGTACTATTCTTTGACCAAATCCAAAAAAAAATCCCAAGTGGGATCGGCCCCATAGATTCCAGATTCCTCTATGGAACCTTGATCCCAATAAGTTTCCCACCAACGTTTGACATGGGGGATATTCTTGAGGAGTGCGAAGGTGATCTTTTCCCTCTCAGAAAATTTTTGAACAGATAAACAACCTTCTAATAGATTCAACCATTTTTATAGGGAATATGCATCTATTTGACCTTTAAATATGGGAATCTCAAAATTGACTTGTACCTTGACCACTTGATGAAGACACATTTATCTCTATCGGCAGGAGTTGAAGAATGTGTGAAAAATTCTTCATCATTTCATCCCTCTGTCGCGAAAGAGCTTTCTCAAGCAACAAGTTAATAGAATCTTATGATCCATCACCTTATTTTTCTGTCTCCGTCAATGATTTCTTGGCTGTGTAAGAGTGAATGTCCTCAAGAGATAAAAACTTGATACCCAACTGGGTATACTCGGACCTCGTCGGGGACATGCAATGAAAAAATGATCAAGAGCAGCCTTCTCTGATACCAATGATCTGGATTATGTTCGGAATGAAATGAAAGAAAAGAAGTTACAATGAATCACTCATGAAACTTTCTAGAAATAGAGAAATACAACAATACTATATTTCTATTAATGAAATAATTGTAAAGAGATTATAAAAATACAGAGTGCAAGACTTGCTAGAATGGTGGTAGCTTTATCTCTGAGAAGAGATCTACGAATATGATCATTCAAAATAAGATGATTACAGTGAGTCTCTGAAGGCCTTTTTATGTTAAACATGAATTCCAAAACCATCGACATCCAAGAACCTAACCCACAGAGATGAAACACCAAAATTCATTTGCCCCCCGTTTGGGAAAGTTAGTACATTAACTTCCTAGGGTCGTAAATTTTTCATATGATATTTGTTTTAGGCGCGTGATATCCCGTTGGAAACGTCTTTTCAAGAACTATGAATTACACTATCAAACATTGAATCCGTCTATAATTTGAGTATGGCGAGCCAAAATAATATTTTTTATGCCCCCAAAATGTCCTTGAAAGTACAACAAGATGTGTTGACATCAAAACATACAAAATAAGCGAGTTGTATTAGGTGGGAGGCCACTGGTATCCACCTGGAAGATGTGTAGGGCTCGCGAAAACCCTATAAGTGTAGAAACCACAACTACAAATAAGTACATAAGAATGTGTTGAACTAAAAATTGGCAAAAGGATCAAGTTGGAATAGGTGTGTGGCCACCAATATCCACCTGGATCACCAACCCTCACTTTCACACATCCTAGCCCTATTTTGTTACCATGTCCAAATAACAATTTTAAAGTTGTTTCCTCCCTTCTATCAACCCACATCCACCCATCCCCCCCTTTTTTATAGCCTTAATTTCCACCCTACATTGTGAGAAGGGACAGGAAAAAATATTTAAGCCAAAGCATATCCTTCAACTCAAGATTTGGATATATTTTTAAGGGTGTCATTGGTCATCTATGGGACAACCAACGACAAGTCACTTGTCATCAGTTCAAAACAAGATACATCACCTATAATATTCTATATTCACAAACTTTTAAATATATGAGAGAGGGATGAGTTGTTTCTTCATGGAATGAGCCTTGGAGCTCACTTTGTTCGAGTCTCCATTGGTCTCTAGAAGATATAGAAGCTCTATTAAGACTCTTCTAAGAATCTAGAAAAAGGAATGTTATTATTGAGCATGGGAGGGAAGAATAATTTATAGATATATGCTTCCAAAATTCATAGGTGCTTGTCCATCTACATTAGTTGCAATCAGGATTCCTATCTTGGTTGAAGAGATAAGGAGGAGCAAGGGGAAAGGGGGAGTGCATATACACCTTGAGTTAATTGTATTGATGCAAATTTTCCGTTTCAATCAATAGATTATTTGTTTTCCCCTATGAATATTTGTATTACATTTCTATATGTTTAGATTTGGTTTATTTCATCATAGATCAGGTTATATCCAAGATAGATCTAAGATTCTAACACTAGGAAGAGAAGTAGAATGGTATTGTTTTGTATCTTGTGTGTAGGAAGCAAGTTATAGGAACTAGAGATGAAACTTAAGGACTACAACAACCAAGACATATGAAGGTCAACATTTAGAATAGGCTATTCCATTCTTCCATTTCCTTGTGTAATTGTAAATATGATTGATTATTTCTAAGGAAATCCATAGAAGTCTATCCCACTATCTCTCTAGGATCATTTTGAGGTCACAACAACTCCCTTTAATTTTTCTTTTACAACCAAAAGGAAAGGGTCACCTAATACAATATGATCCAAGAATGATCATAGAGGTCTAAGAGTATCTAGAACATTCACAACGGTCCAGAAGGATTTAGAAATTGTCAAAATTAAACCATCACAAATTATCTCTAAAATTCCATCAATGTGTATATCTCAATGATATCTTTCCAACGGTGCAAAAATCGCCTCAAATAAAGTTTGTATGCAAAATTTATAGATGGTTAAAGTTTAAGTAAACTAGGTAAAAAGTCAAAGTCAACAGGGTGAAAGGTGACATGTGGCACAACTATACACTAATGATCTGGTGGAATCACAAAGCACCATGTGGCACACCAGATGTCTGACTAGGCAGGTGACTTGGAAATCCATGTTGTACAATTGGCACCTCCCATTGGCCATTAGGATTAAGGTTACAAAGAATTTTACGGGAGTTCGGAGGATCAAACCCGTGACCTCCCAAGACCTTACCAAAGATATTTACCATTGCACCATAGCATTATCTCTTAACCATATATATGAGAATATGTATTTAACCTTGGTATAAGGTTTAGTATGTATAAAAAAAGGGCCAAGGGCCTAAGCCGTCAACCCCGATTATATGAATTGTAATGTGACCATAATGCTCACATGAAGGGGCTTTTAAAAATTTATGTTAAAACCATATAACAAACATACCGCATATAACCATATGTTATAACAATGTGACAACAAAGGAAGAAATCATGGAGGATGGAACATGTGACCTTCCCAAAAGGCACCTCTTGTTAAGGAATGGCCACAACCTTATATTTGATGTTGACCAGTAGTTACAGATGGAGGTTAAGGGGCTATGATCTATTTAATGGTGCATAGACTGAGGCAAAGGACACACATATAGACTCATGATTATGCATAGTACAACCTCGAAGTTCATGCCCAAGGGTGATTAGACTTAGAGGTTGCACCATAATGCATGTCACAAGGTTCCCACACATAATTTTATGAAATTTATACTGATTTTTATCGAAATTTTGCAAGGAATTCGATGAGATACTCTATTTTTGAGTTTGAAAAATGTAGAAAAAGGTCATTGTAAAACAAAATAATTTGAGTATTAATAAAGAGGTCTCTATTGGAAGTGGACACAGAGGTGTAGCCCAAATTGTGTGATCTCTATTATTAAACTTGTGTATGTGATTTCAATGTTGTTGTTCTATTTTCGCTTAGTTATTTTCAAGTTGTTTATCATTAAATTGTATTTGGATATATAAGTATTTCACATGTAAATTGCAAACAATCAAGCGATCATTTTTATTTAGAATATCAAGTAGATGTTATTATATTTTAAAGATTAATAAGAATCTAAGGATTTTTTGTGTCAAGTTAATATCAGAGCTATTTTGACAAGTGTTTGCAAGTTAATGCTTACAAGTTACAAATCCAAGCGAGGAGAAGGAAAACATGCAAGTTACAATCCAAATCTTGGTTGAAGAATTTTTACTCATTGAAGAAAAATTACTTTGCCAAGAAAATTGGGTCCTTACAACTCTGAAGATGGTTTATTCGAGGATTTTAATTTAATGAAATCCATGGTGGAATAAATTTACTAGGGTCACAAAAAGGCCAAGGAGGAAGGTACATCAGATAAAGTTGAACCAGTCAAATAGGAAGAAGGAGGTAATGAAGGTGGTCCTTCAAAACCCTCCTCACCATCATCCTCATCATCATATTCTTTTGAGGGAATTAAAAATTCTTCACATAAAATGAATGCCTCTAAGAAGTCTAATCATAATATTCCTTTATTAAAATTGGATATCAAATTTGAACTGTTGACCTATGATGGAGAACTGAATGCTGAGAAATTGGACAACTAGATCAAGAAAATAGAGGTATATCATAAGGTTCAAAATACCATGGATGATGCTTCAAAGATGAAATTAACTACTCTTCGACTAAGTGGCACAACCTTAATATGGTAGGAGAGTAAGATGAAATTTGATTATGTTCCAAAGGGTGAAGTAATATCCTCTTCAGATAAATTTACCAAGCCTATAATAAAAGCATTCTTTCCACTGTCTTATACTCAAACGACAATTATATAATGGAAGCATCTAAGGGAAGGTAAAGGCCAGAATATTCAAGCATATACAAAGGAATTCAAAAAGAAGTAACTATCCTTAGGGATTCCATTGTATAGCCATGAAACTCTTCTAAAGCATATTGGTGACATGCACTCATATATTCGTTACACTATTTTAATGTTTAACCCTACTAAAATTGATATAGTGTTAGTACAAGATACACATTTGGAGGCTAGTAAGGGTAAGCATGCAATTGAAGATAAGAATCCATACAAGTTCAAAGAGGAATTGTAAGGAAAATAGAAGAGTAAGAAGACAACTATAGTAAAGTAGGCTGAAGGAAGACCTAGATGTTACCACTATAAGAAAAAGGGACATGAGTAATCCCAGTGTTAGAAGTTTCATCCAAAATTACAACCTAAGAAGTTCTAGGATAAAGGGAAGCAACATACTTTTTCATCAGCTTGACGGGATATAGGATCAGATTCTTAGTATGAATCTAATATCATGAAAATAGGAATAAAAGGTATGTCTACTATCAATCTAATTCTTCAGTTCAATTGGCCAAATTGGAAAGTGATATTTATCAAAAGAAAAGAAGTGATTTTTTCCATGTCAGGGTTATAGTCAAGTATACAAAAGTAGATACTTTATTTTTCAGACGATCTCAAATTAACTTAAGATATAAAGAAATTTCTAATAAGTTGGGTTTGAAGATGACACCTCATAAAAATCCATATCCATTAGGTTGGGTGTGTGAAAATGCTAAGTTGCAGGAGTAGAAACAATGTAAGATCATATTTGCAAATACAACTAAGTTCTTTGACGAGATTGAGTTAGATGTTGTGCCTCTTAGCACTAGCATAATTGTCTTGGGTAGTCCATATATATTTCATAGGAAAGATATATTCTACCATAAAGACAATAAATATCATATTTTCAAGATGGGGTTAAATATATTGTTAGAGATCGTTATATCAAAACTAATATTTCTTTAGTGAGCACAGGGAAAATGAAGAGATTCGTGAGAACAAGTAAAAACAATTTTGTAATGATAGTGAAAAACAAAGAAGAATATATAATAGATGCTTTATTAGGCAAAGAGGCATGACTCAATTTTTGTGGTAGTTGACACTAATGAAGAGTTCACATTTTATCCTTGTGCATATGACGTATGAGGTGTCAGACATAGTTAGATGTTTTATTAGATATATTGTGATATTGTATGGCATGCCTAAGAGGATCATATTTGATCGAGGATCGGTGTTTATAGGACGATTTTGGACTAGTTTCCAAGTGGCCTTGGGAACACAACTTAACTTTAGTACAATGTATCATTCGAAGACAAATGGGAAGATAGAAAGAATGAACCAAATCTTGGAAGATATGTTGTGTATGTACGTGATGGACCTACAAAAGTGTTGGAAATAGTTATTTCCATTGGTAGAGTTTGCATACAAAAACAACTATCAAAGAACCATAAATATGGCGCCTTTCGATTTTCTTTATGAGAAATTGTGTCAGATGTCATTGAGATGGGATCGACTTGGGGATAAGGTCTTGATAGAACTAGAAGAGATCTAATAAATGGAAGAACAAATGCAAATGATAAGACACAAGATTAAAGAAGTGCAAGACTGGTAGAAGAGTTATGTCGATGTGCATCGCGTTGACCATAGTTATGAAGTTGGTGATCGAGTTTTCTTGCGGGTGAAACCACACACGAGTTTGATCACGTTTGGAAAGGCTGCTAAACTCTCTCCTAGGTTTGTGGGACCTTTTGAACTTGTGTAAATTAAAGGGCCTATGGCCATTCAACTAGACTTTCCTGATTTTTTGAGGCCTATGCATGATGTTTTTCATGTATCTATTTTGAGACATTATGTTAGTCATCCTACAAATGTGATTGACATGATTTCGTTCCAGGTGTCGGACGAGGGTGCACTCACAATGGAGCCAATAAAAATTTTGGGCCATCACATTTGACAACTACAACTTCGAATATTTGATTAGGTCAAGGTCCAGTGGGACAATTATAGTCCACACTCGGTTACCTAGGAGGACGCATAAGATATGCGCAAACAATTTCCATTTTTTTTTATAGTTAGACATTTAGATCTTGTTAGATACTTTATTTACTGCACATATACTGTGAAACTTTGGGACAAAGTTTGAAATAAGAGGGGGTCTATGTAACATCCTGCTCTTGCGTGCACATAATTTGAATTATTCTTTGAGGACACTTGTGTGCAAGTGATTCAATTTTAGTATATGGTTGTGAGTTCTCTTATGGATTCTTATGATGATGTTGATGATTATGATGTTATGTTATTTGATATCTATGTATTGACAGATGTTATTGACAAGTTTCCCCTAAGTGTATAGGACACTTGATAGGTTGAGGATGTCGATGGCATCAATGGATGTCCTTGGACTCTGGATCGAGTCAGGGAGTGGATTGTATATGGTTTGGGTATTTTTTTTTTATGCATATGTGACATATGATCGGGTATAGTATGATTTTGTTATGGATCGATGACAATGTTTTCTTGATGGATGTAGGCTGACGATTTATTTCTAATCAGACTCACATAAAGAGTAAAGTTTCCATGCACAACAACCAGATATGAGGGAGAGGTGTGGCAACAACCTTGCCACAACCTACTATCATTCTTTCCATGGCTCAAATTGTATATTAGCGATTACCTAGTTCGAGAGATCCACGATGCCATGAGGGAAGACTGAGACAATCAATCACGAATATTCTAAGGAGCACACAATAAGGTACGTTCCTTATTCCTTAGATTCCCTTGGTCTCTCACAAGTATGGATGATGGAGTATTGACTCCAAGGGTTGGACAACTACCAAAACCAGTCAAAGGTGAGTGGTACTGTTGGAGCACCTACTATGTTTTGAAGGGCACATCGCATAAATAAAACTTGAATAAAGGTGAGTGGCACCCTTGAAGCATGGAGTGTGTCTTGAAGGGAACATCATGATTTTTAATAAAGGTAAGTCAATGAACGTAGGTGCATAGAAAAAAATAATTTGTTTTGACATTGTCGAACTTAAAATAATTATTAAATGGGTAATTTTTATTAATTATAAAATCTCCTTAAAAATTCTAAGCCCAGTTTAAAAATTTGAGCTTGGGTCTAAAGTGGCTAAGAACACAAAAATTAAATTTGTAATAAATGGTGGGGTATGAAGAAAAATCAAGTTAGGAATTGAAAGAGTAAAAAATATTTATATCTAAATATTTAATTATATAAATCTGTGTAAAATATTACCAAATTGGAAACTAAGATAAGAAAGGAAATAAATGTAAAAAATAATATGGAAGCATATAAATATATCTAGTCTAGTCTAGTTAAAGAACTTTCCTAAATTAAACACAACTAAGTTTTAGAAATGTGTCAGTCATTAAAAGGGGAAATAGAGGCAATAAAGGGACAACTAGGAGTAAGTTTAGGAGCATTTTTAGTATGGGTGAGAGAAATTTACATTTAATTAAATTAATTGGTGAATTTATTAGTGCAACTAATGGAACAAGCGACAAGTGTATAGGGGAAATAGTTCATAATTAAATTATTAAAAAAATATCAATTAAATATGCATGGAAAGTTTTCACTAAGAAAAATTCTATAAAGGAAATGGTTGAGATGAGGATTGGGGGATGACTTGTATGAGTAAAGTTATGTTGCTGGAATTTCTTTGACTGATGCTTCTTGTGAGAGTTGGGATACCCAGCTCAAGAAAGAGAGTGTTAGCTCAACCTTGTGAGGCGATATGGGAGCTATATTTTTTTGGTGGTGTTTGTGTGTGACACCTTTGCAGATCGGGGGGATAAGGGAGAATAAGAGTACCCCTAGCATTGGATGGCAGGTACCGTTGAAGTCTTGAAAGTTAGCAAGAAGGGATAGTGACGAAGTGTAAGAATGGGAGAACATCTTCGACCTCTCGTCATTGGATACAATATTTTATTGAGTATTGTATTGTATTAAGATTTATTATGTAAAAGTTCTAAACTTTGTTGAATGAGCTTTGGTTGTGACATTTTTTTTTGGGTGAGATGTATCTAGAATATTGATGGTCCAGGAAATTTTTGTATGATTTATTAAGATTAAAAATTATTATTTCATATGTACTTCTCCCTTCAACATTTCCATTACTGATGTACCGTCTGCAATTCTTTTTAGTGGATTTTATAACCTCAACAAATTATTTTTTTCGTTTTTCCTCTTTCTACTCGACAATTTGCTACTTATTCATAGAAAACTTTGTCCCTGTGATCTTACCTCTAATGGCCCTACAATTCCTTCTTTATATCTATATCATCTTACTTTGGAAATTTTTATCCAAAATTGTCTTTTCTCCCAAAAACAAATTCTCCGAGCCATGCGATTTGTCCTTTCCAAATCTATTGTTGGTATGCCTTCTCAATGAGTTTAAAACTTAGTTCTCTGCAATTGTTTTGTTACCCAACATATTTTACTTGTCCTTATTCTCGTCTTTTGCATGGTGCACTCAACATTTGTTATTTCATTTTCTCAATATTTTTTTTTCCTCTCATGCCCATCATTCTTACCCTTGATACCCTCAACGTGTTTGAATGGTTTCTAACCTTTGATGACCATCATTCTTACCTCTTATAGCCTCAACGAAACATGATGGAAAATTTACACCTCACTTTTTATTTAACTTTGTGATGGATCTTTAGAAAAAACTATTCCTTATGTTTGGGTGGGAACGATCACACAACCTTTAATATTACTCTCGCCGAATGGTATTCCTCATCGATTTTACTCTCAGCTTGAAATTTACACTCATCGATTTTACCTTCCTCAATGATTTTACTTTCCTCAGTGATTTTACTTTCCTTAACGATTTTACTTTTCCTTAGTGATTTTACCTTCCTCAATGATTTTACTCTCAGCTTGAAGTTTACAGTCAGAAATTAACATGCTTCCCTCAGTGATTTTAATCTCTCAAAGTGGTTATACTCAATGACCTTGCCTCACCTTCTCTTTGTGTTTTCACTAATCTTACTCACTGCGTTTTGTTTTCTTATCTTGATGAATTTATCCTTTTTACTTAACATTTCTCTTCTCATAGTTTGCAAATTTAGACTTATATTTTTTTTGATTACCTACTATGGGATTCCTTAGACACCTGGTGTTTTTTGTTTCTCTTTTTATTTGTGGATAAATTTAAATGATGGGTTGACTGGACATCCTTTCCTCCTCCTCGTAGATGAGTATACATTTTCTTGTCCCAATTTATTTTATTATAATGCAATTGGAAGTGAAATTATTTGAATATTTGGCACAACCTTTCGTGGTATAATGTACAATGTAACATCCCACTCTGGTGCACTGAGAAAACTTATTCTTTGAGGACACTTGCTCGCAAGTGATCTGGAATTTTATGATGTTACAACATTTATCCTTGATTGTGATGCGTTATGATAGATGACATGATGTTTTACTTCTTTAATGTAGACAGGTGCTATTGACTCAGTTTTATTGAGTGTGAAGGGTTTTGGTCCTTGAGGATGCAGAGGTATTGGTGGAACCCCTTGGACTCCAGATTGAGTCAGGGAGTGTGCTATTTGGGTTTATTTATTTATTGTGATATTTTATTGATTTGATGATATGATGTTGACATGTTCTGACACAATTGTTGATGACGCAGGCTGACGATAACTTGCTGACCAGACTCACATATGGAGTAAAGGGGCCACACACATGATTTCCAGAGATGTTGAGGGAGAGGTGTGGACAACAGCCCTACCACAACCTACTAGCACTCTCGTCGTGGCTCGAACTATAGGTTAACGATTACCTAGTTTGAGAGGATCCACGATGTCGTGAGGGAAGACTACGATAGTCGCTCACCATGATTCTAAGGGGTGCGCAATAAGGCGGGGGCCTTATTCCTTAGAGCCCTTAGTCTCCCACAAGTTCACCTGGCGGAGTGTTGACTCCAGGGATTGTAGATGTCTACAAATCAGTCAAGTTGGTGAGTGGCATCCTTGGAGCACGTGGTGCATCCTGAAGGGCACGTCGCGCAAAATAAACACAAGTTGGTGAGTGGCACCCTTAGAGCACGTGGGGCATCCTGAAGGGCACGTCGCATGAAAGAAACACAAGTTAGCAAGTGGCACCATTGGAGCATGTGGTGCATCCTGAAGGGCACGTCGCGCAAAATAAACAACTGAGGCGAGAGGCACCCTTGGAGCATGTGGTGCGTCCTGAAGGGCACGTCGCATTGATGTTGAGGAAGGAACAAACCTAGATGGCCCTAAGACATTTAACACCTTAATAAATTCTTAAAACGACTTCCCTAAATAATTGTTGCCCAATTCAGAATCTAAACCTAAGTCGAAAACTTCTCTAGGGTAAAATTTTGTTAAGCCTTAAGAAAAAGACCCTAAAAAAAATAAAAATAAAGATATAAAATAAAACCCACTTAAGTAATAATTTTAGTCTTCTTAAATTTAGTGGGTAAAACGAAGAGAGGAATAATTTAATTAAAATCTGTGGTTTTTAATTGTAAAGAGGAAATAAACTAGCACA
>ML840908.1:0-19640 GCA_009831015.1 Picea engelmannii
AGGCCTAGTTTTGAATCCCAATTTATGAACAACTTGGTATGAAATAAGATTCACTTGTGATCCACTATCAACAAGTGTATCAATCTTAGTATTCTTTGAGATAACTCGCAAATGAAACAATTCTTCTCTTTATATTCCATCAGGGATTACTTTAGACTTTGTATAAGAAATGCGCAAACTGAAACTTGCAACATAATATTTACCTTTGATGCTCATAGTTGCAACCTTGGTTTCATCCTCAGAATCTGATCCAAGACGTTGCACCATGGTCATGGTCTTTTGTTTACCCTTCCTAAGCTGAGCCCACTCTAGCTTCAATTCTGGATGCATCTTCCAACGATGCTTCTCATCATGTCCTTTGTTCTTGTAGGGAGAACATGTAGGCTTTTTCTCTTCATCCTTCTCTATTGTAGTTTTCTTCTTATTCTACCATTTTCCCTTCTACTTCTCCTCGAATTCATGTGGCTCCTTTGAAACATCTTCAACAACATGTTTTCCTTTGTTGGCTTCAAGATGTGTAGCTTGTACTGATAATTTTTCAATATTAGTAGGATTAAACATCAATATAGTATGACGAAGATATGAGAGCATACAACCAATATACTTTAGAGGAGTCTCAGGAGTATGCAATGGAATTCCCAAAGACAATGCCTTCCTCTTAAATTCATGTGTATAAGCTTGATAATTTTCCCCTTTTTCCTTCTCTCAGATGTTGCCAAGAAATCATTGATGTTTGCATATAAGCTAATTGATAAAATTTATTTCTTAATGAAACAATAAATTCAGTCCAGAAATAAATGATTTTACCATGTTGAATAAGATCAACTCGTGTCTGACTCTCCCACCATATCAAGGTTGTGTCGCTTAGAAGAAAAGTATCCAACTGTATCCTTGAAGTATCCTGTATGATTTTTTGTACCCTGCAATACACTTCAATCTTTTTGACCCAATTATCCAACTTCTCTGCATTCAACTCTCCATCATAAGTAGGCAAATCAAACTTTACATCTAGCTTTAGTAAAGGTAGATCATGAGAATCAGAAGACTTCTTAGAACACTTTGTCCTCTTATGAGAATAATGTTCACTCTCATTGGAAGAAGATGATGAGGAGGACAATGATGACGATGATGGGGACGAATGAGATCCTGGAGGTTTTTCACCTTCTCCTTCTCCTTCATCTTTTACCATTGTTTCAACTAGACCACCTTCATTTTGATGAGGATTTGCTCTCCTTCTTTCTAGGTCTTCCCACAATTCCTTAACCATATTTGTCATCTCAAGGAAAATCCTTTGAAATTCCTTATCAACGTCATACATAAATTATTCATGCTCCATTTCTCCTCTTCGAGTGAAGCCCCTTGAACCAATTTTAGGATTACAACTTACAAGTTTACCTTCACCTCACCTAGATTTGGACCTCGTAAGCATTCACTTGTAAATAAACATCAAACCAGCTATGATACCAACTTGATATGAAAATCCTTAGATGTAAAAACAACTCTTAAATACACAAAAACATCTGACTAGACTCGAAATATAAATGATTGCTTGACTATTTGCAAAAACACATGTGAATATGAATACTTGTCCATAAACTTCATTAATACTGATGAATAATCTTGAAGAATGATGAGATAATACAACAAAAAATAAAATAACTCAAATTACGTATATGGATGACATATGTCACTTCATCTTCAAAGTCGCTTTCTAGATACAAGACTATTCTTCATCATCTCAAAATACCATATTACATTACAATGTGGGCTTGCAAATAATTTTTTTTATGGATTATCTTTAAATCCAGTACTCAAAACAAGAAAATAAGTACACCATTGAAATCCTTGCAAAATTATGAGAAATTTGACTATAAAGTCGACCAAATTTCAAACAAGCTCAATTTCACCCTCTTCGGCACACAAAACAATGCGCTAAGAGCTCATTAATGGAAATTCGGACTAATACTTTTACAAATGACCTCTTATCACAAAACAAACTTCAAATTTATGATCCTTGCAGAAAAATGATTCTAAGGAGTATAAACTTGCCTAGGTGTGGAAAATATACCTTATGGCATGTTTTTCCATGCAACACATAAACTAGACTTTTCCTGCACATACTTTTATGTAGTGTGTACTACCTTAGAATATGTGCCCCACATCGGGATCTATGCAACTCGATATGTGTTTCATGTAATGGGATCCATGCCCAACATATAGGGCCTGGCCCCCCAACCGTACCTGAACTCCACGCTAATGTCGACATCTTAATAAATGCAATTTGTTTGGATTTGTTGTAACAAATTCTATATTTGGCATAGTGGTTGGCATAGGTTATGGTAAGTTGTTGGTTGGGCGAAAGGTCCGGGGTTCAAAACCCGCAAATCCTATATGGTATATTTCATTTTTGTTGGTTATATATGGTATATAACTATATATTATATGGTTACGACGGTTCAAAGTTCTTTAGGCCCCCCATGACTTAGGTATTGGTCACATGGAAATACATATAAACCAGAGGTTAGGGCTAGCCCTCAACCCCCTTTTCCCCCAAAATGGAACTTTAACTTAATTTAAATAAAGCATTACAACGTGTAATGTTAAGAAACATAAGAGTGGTGTGATGGTAATGGAGGCTTTGTTAAGACTTTGGGAGGTTATGGAGGTCACAAGTTTGACCCCCTCTAACTCCATAATTTTACATAACTCTAACCATTATAGGACGATGGGAGGTTGCCACATACAAACCTCTCATTGGCTGACCTATGCCACATGTCAATACCAGACTAATCCACTAGTGTGCCACATGTCAAGACCCGGTTCATCCTGCCTGCCTACCACGTCAGCCTATACTAACACCTATGCCACATCATCATGCCATGTGTCACCCTCTGGTAGTTCCACGTGGAACCCTACTTTGACTTTTTCACTGATTTGACTAAACTTTGACTGCTTATAACTTTTGCATACGAGCTCCATTTGACTTATCATTTGCGTCGTTGGAAAGATAACGACAAGATCTATGCATTGATGTCATTTTCATGATCATTTGAGACAATTAAATTTTGAGCTTTTATGGACCTCTGGGAGCATTCTGGATCCTCCTAGAAATTTATGAACGTTCCTTAGATCCTCCTAGATCAGTAACTTAGTGGTATTTTTTAGGAATTTTACCTAGGTAACTTTCCCATAGGTTTTGGGTGGTATCTAAAATAGATAGTGCATCATCCTTTCAATTTCATTACCTAGATCAAGTCACTATAACCACTTCATTATACCTTCAATTGGGTGCACCCATAATGTTTTTCATCATTGATCTGTAAATTGTCATGGATATTCCAATGGAATAATACACTACAATAGATCTTGCAAGTTTCTAAAAAATCTTTATGATGTAGTATTTTACTTAAAATTAAGATTTAATATTACTATCTTAGCAACCAAAATATTGAAAATAAGTTAAGTCTAAAATAAAAGAAGCTAAAACAAATACCATGTCATCCACACAATGAACACAAGATGTACCCTAGGAAACCCAATATGGGAAAACCAAGCTAGAAGGTAATGATTACACCTTGCTATTTTCTTCTCAAATATAAATTGCAAATACAAAGAAAGGTGAACTCATTATGGAGTTTCAATTGACATTGTGCCTTGTATGACTGCTACAAAGTATTATACTTCGTTTGTTCTTATACAATATCCCACTCCCTTGCTTTTTAAAACTATGGAATAGTAATTAAGACAACAAGAATGGAACCCCTTCCTTTCCTCATAGCCCAATATTTAACATGTCTTGATAGCCATGTAGGGTTAGTGCTAGTGTTTTCACATGCCTCAACACCCAATTAGGGTTAGGATTTTGGACCCTCCTTATTGAAAGTCCACATGTGACTAGCTCCATGTGTGTGAGTAATGGGAGATGATGTGGCATCCACTTAGTACCATGGTGGTCAAAATCATAGCCCAACTTGCAAGAGACATAACTTCCTGATATGAACTCCAATTGAGATGATATTTTCATAGTTAGAAAGCTCTCAATGTGTATAATAGTATTGAGAGGCTATAGATTATGTCTACAAACTTTTGACCCAAAAATGGCCATTTAGTTCCCCAAACAATATTTTAAATTTTAAGGACCCCAAATCACCAAAATAGGATATGCCCCTAATGTTAGGGACCTCATTGCCTCCCTAACCCTTCATGTAGGTAGAATAATATGTTTTCCATGTAATAAAGATCAACATTAGTTAATAAGGCCTATTTAATAAATGTGAACAAGTCAATGTAAGAAGACCTAATAGAAGCTTCTGATTCTAAAAATATCTTCCTCTAGAATTTTCTTTAGAATATAGAATTAGTATAAATAAGAGTAGGAGGCATGAGAATCTTTGCCTTGAGAATTATTGTAATAGAGCGTTTCTCTTCTAGAGGTTTCCCCCTCGAAGAGGCAAGTGAACATTGTTGCCTATCAATAAAGGTATTATTTTGGTGATGTGGTTTCATATATTGTGTTGTTTCATTGTTATTCTCTACAATATTTATGTTTTCTACTATTATAATAGATTTGGTACCTAACAAGTGGTATCGGGGCACTTTCCTTGGCATGAATTGTGGGTTATATTTTTTCAAGGTAAAGACATGTTCCAACATCTTAAAACTATAGTGATCTACTGTTCATCACGTAAATCCACAGTCGGGGAAGCATACATGCAGGAAATATAAGAGGTACTTAAGCTCACATTGTTGGAAACCCTTGTAACCCTTGTTGGTACCCCTTCGAGTGGTAGCGCATCAGACAACACATGTATACAAACTGGACTAGGTATCCTGAAACCCTCCATAGATCAATCGATCAGTTGCCTAACTACTATAGTGCCACCGAGAACAACACTCGGGAAGATACTCTCCAGTACCTGGGTAATCGGGTAGTATGGATAAGGGTATAGTCTAGCCTCCTTAGTTGGTGCCCTGAGATATTGGGTCGACTAATATTTTTTGACCCCATAGGTATATCATAGAGTTATAGCACAAGGAAAACCTTTTTCTGTAGGAACCCTAAAAACCCTAACCATTGGGACATAAACAGAACATACAAGATCTATTATCGTGCAACCTTGCTTCCTACATTTTGGCTGTGAAATTCCTACACATTGTTAATTACCGTGGTACCTATCATTTTACGACAATTTTTTTGTGGTCTTGACCCCCTTTCTCGACACCCTTATTTGGGCCCTATCCTATTGGCTTCCCCTTTTCACCCCAATCATTGTGATACCTATCACATGTCACCATTTTTCTCCGTGGTCCCATCCACCCTTCCTGACACCCTTATTTTCCACCTATCCCATTAGCTTCCTCTCTTTTACCTGTCTATCGTGATACCCCTCACCTGTAAAAAAAAATTAGTGTGGACTCGCCTGCCTATTTTTGTCTCTACCCAAATGGCCAACACCCGCACCTAAGAACTCAATACCTTGATTGTATAAAATCTCCAAAACAAGGAGGACATAAAGACTATCAATTCCAACATTAGCATGCTCAATTCCTGTATTCAAACATTAAAGGACCAATGTTCCCATATCAAAGACACAATCGACCAATTGATGAGCCGCTCCCTAAACCCTACCTCTTTTGAACAACTTTCCTATCAGGAGGACAATGACTCTTCCCATTACCAAGGTCCTAATTCCACCCACCTTCCTCGAGACCTACTCCTTCCTAGAATTGAGGTGAACAAATTTGATGGCTCGGATCCCAAAAGTTTGGTCACTAAAATGGAACATTATTTATCTTTGCATGGCATTACTGATGAATTGGCCAAGCTTCGTTATGGTATCATTCATCTAGATCCAGAACACTGGAAATGGTGGCAATGACATAGAAAGGCATGCCAAGGGTATGTTGCTTGGACACAGTTTGTTGCAGATCTTTTTGACCGCTTTAACTCCGACACCCATATTTTAGGTCGTTTGACCAAGTTCAAGCAGTTTGTGATAGTGGAAGACTTTATTGCATCCTTTAAGAACTTGAATTTCATAATGGAGGTCATGTCAGATGACTTCTTCCTAGAATTCTTTATTAGTGGCTTGAAAGATGAAATTTGTGCCCATGTTCTCATTACCCGCCCCCATACATGGTTGGAAGCTACTCAATGAGCCAAGGAAGAAAAACAGATTGTCTCCTCCCAGACCAAAAAAACATATTTTATTCCTCACCCTAAATCCACCAATCCTACCCCTCCTAAAACCCCACTCAAGATCCATAAATTAACCCAGGAAGAAATGGTTGAACGCCAACTCAAGGGTATTTGCTATAATTGTGATGACAAATATTTTCTAGGGCACAAGTGTAAGGAATGAAATATTTTTATGGCAATGACTGAGGATGTTTCTGAAGAGGAGGTAGTTGTTCCCGCTTGTGGAGGAGCTACCAACCCCATTTGATCTAAATCCACCCTCTGATCCACCGAAAGTTGAATCAGTGATTTCATTGAATGCTCTCACTGGTTTCTCTGCTCCCCAGATCCTCAAGTTAATTGGTTACATTAAGAATTGGAAATTCAACATTCTCATTGATAGTTGTAGCACCCATAATTTTATTCATCGCTGCATTTCCCAAGAATTCAATTGTTATATATGTGCAGTCAATAATTTTTAAATCATGATTTCCAATGGAGGGTCCATGAAATGTGGAGGATGTTGTGAAGATGTTTGGCTCCAAATTGGTAAGTGTCACCTGAAATCCCATATGTTTTCTATAGACATGGGCAGTTGTGGAATTGTTCTCGGTGTTGAATGGTTATGCAATCTCAGGCCCATTCTCATGGATTTTAAGGAATTAACCATGCAATTCCAACATGAGGGACAACAATATAAGTTCCAAGACATCACAACAGGCTCCCCTGAGATCATAAGTTCCCATATAATGGAAAATCTCCTTAAAAAAATTCATTTAAACATTATTTCCAAACTCCACTCCATTCAAGTCGTTGAGATACCCTTTGTGCATCCCAACCTCCAATCTATCCTCTCCAAACACCAATTTGTTTTTACCACTCCCCAAGTACTTCCACCTTCCTATGGTGTCCATGATCATTTCATCCCTCCCATACCAGGAAGTCATCCTCCCAATATTCACCCTTATCGTCATCCCTTTTCCCATAAGAATGAAATTGAAAAAATGCTTCAATAATTTCTCGAAGCGGGTGTTATTTGTCCTAGTACCAGTCCCTATTCTTCTCATGTGGTCATTGTACTTAAGAAATAAGGTACTTGGTGAATGTGTCTTGATTTTCGTTCCCTAAAAAAAATCACCATCAAAGACAAATTCCCCATTCATGTCATTGATGACCTCTTGGATGAATTGAGTGGTGTTCAATACTTCACCAAACTTGATATTCATTCTGTCTACCACCAGATCCATATGAAATAGGACTACATTCCAAAGACTACATTTAGAACTCATGAGGTTCATTATGAGTTCTTGGCAATGCCATTTGGCATGTGTAATGCTCCCTTCACTTTCCAAAGTCTCATGAAGTATATATTTCATCCTTTTCTCTGTCATTTTGTATGAGTTTTCTTTGATGATATTATCATCTATAGTAAAACTTGGACAACCCATCTCGCCCATGTGGATCAAGTCCTCCATCTACTCTCTCAGCACCAACTTTTCCTCAAACAATCTAAATTTTCCTTTAGACCCTCAGAAGTAGAGTACCTAGGTCATATTGTCAGAAATAATCGTGTACGAGTGGATCCTAATAAAATTGAAGCTATGCAGGATTGGCCTCGCCCTAAAAATATTAAGAGCTTGCATGATTTTCTAGGTTTAACAAGCTATTATCGCAACTTTTTTGGGAATTATGGAAAAATTGCAGCCACTCTCACTGCTCTCCTTCAAAATAATGCTTTAACTTGGACTCTGGCTGATGATCAAGCCTTCCATGCCTTGAAAGACGTTATGTGCACGACCCATGTCCTAGTACTTCCCGACTTCAAAAAGACTTTTGTATTGGAATGTGATGCTTCTGGGAAAGGAATTGGGGTTGTCCTCATGCAAGATTGTAGGGATTTGGCCTTCACTAGAAAACAACTTTCAGAGAGACATTTGGACCAATCCATTTATGAGAAGGAAATGTTAGCTATTTTGCATGCAATGGATCTATGGCGTCCTTATCTCTTGGGGAAACACTTCCAAATCAAAATTGATCATCAGATCCTCAAGTATTTTCTGGAACAATTAATTTCATCCCATGAGAAACAAAAATGTGTGACCAAGCTTTTTGTTTATGTTTATGAGATCATTTACAAGAAAGGAAAGGAAAATGTGGTTGATGACGCTCTTTCCAGTAAGTATGACGACGAAGAGTCCCTCTTTTCCCTCTCCTTCATTGTACCATACCGACTCCAAGTTGTTCATTTGAATGGCTGCAAGACCCAAAAAAAATTCTATTGATCCAACAATTGCAACACCATTCTCCAGCTTCTACTAGGCACTATGAGTTTACCAAAACCCATGAATGGGTCAAACATTATTTTTTCTAGGATGGTATGAAGCAGGACGTTTTTTCTAGGATGGTATGAAGCAGGACGTTCGCACCTTTGTGATCGAATGTGATTTCTATCAATGCAACAAGGGAGAGACAATCAAAGCTTTAAGCACACTCCAACCACTTTCAATTCCCCCTACTATTTGGAGAGATATTTCCATGAATTTCGTTGTTGGTTTGCCTAAATCAGGAAATAAGTCAGTCATCATGGTGGTAGTTGAACGATTGTCCAAATATGCTCATTTTTATGTTTTTCCACACCCATTCACCGCATCCACAATGGCTCAATTTTTCATGGATAATATTTTCAAACTTCATGTAATGCCTCATTATATTGTCTCTGACCGAGATCCGACCTTCACCAACAAATTTTGGCAAGAATTGTTCAAGCTTCAGGGAACCCAATTGCATCTCAACATTGCCTATCATCCCCAGACTAATGGCCAAATTGAAGTTGTCAACAAGTGTTTGGAAGTATATTTATGGTGTTTTGCATCAGATAAACAAAACCAGTGGGCTCAGTGGTTACCCCTAGCTGAATGGTGGTACAACACATCTTATCATACAACTACTCACATGACTCCTTTTGAAGTGGTCTATGGCCAAAATCCCTCATCATTTCTCTCCTACATGTCGGGTTTCTCGAAGGTTCAGGAGGTTGACAAAAATATTACAGTCCATAAGGCCATTCTCCATACCCTCAAAGAAAATTTGGTCATGGCTCAGAATCACATGAATAAACAAGCAAATAATGGTTGTTATGAACATGAATTTGTTGAAGGGGATTAGGTGTTTCTTCATCTGCATCCTTAGAAGAATACTTCACTCAAATTTGAACACTGTCAGAAACTTGCTCCCAAATTTTATGGTCCTTATAAAATTCTCAAATGCTTGGGGCATGTGGCCTACTAGTTAGCTTTACCCAGTCATTCTAAGCTCCACCTTGTTTTCCATGTCTCATGCTTAAAGAAAGTGATTGGAAATAAGTGTCAAACTCAGACCAATATCCTTGATTTGGATGAAGAGGGTTCCATTTGGTTGCAGCCACAAGCAGTCTTGGACCAGTGATAGCATCGTCTCCATCAACGAACCATCAAGGAAGTGTTAATTCAGTGGAAAGATACAACTCCAGAAGATGCCACCTAGGAGCTAGCCACCATTCTACAACAATTTCCTCATATCAAGCCTTGAGGAAAAGGTTGTTCTTCAAGGGGGAGGGCATGTTAGGGACCTAACCTCCCTAACCCCTCATGTAGGAAGAATAATATGGTTTCCACGTAATAAAGGTTGACATTAGTTAATAAGGCCTATTTAATAAATGTGAACAAGTCAATGTAAGAAGACCTAATAGAAGCTTCCGCTTCTTGAAATATCTTCTTCTATAATGTTCTTTAGAAGATAGAATTAGTATAAATAAGAGTCGAAGGAATGGGAAACTTTGTCTTGAGAATTATTGTAATAGAGCACTGCTCTGCTAAAGGTTTCCCCCTCGAACATTGTTGCCTATCAATAAATGTATTATTTTGGTGTTGTGGTTTCATATATTGTGTTGTTCCACTGTTATTCTCTTCAATATTTTTGGTTTCTGCTATTATAATAGATCTGGTACCTAACACCTAAAATGGTCCCTAAAAGAAAATAGCTCAAATTTTTCCAACTAATGAATTACCAAAATCGTTGAAAAATTATATAGTGATCCATTTTGGATCATGCCTCCCCATTCTAAGAGGATTTTGGTCCCTAAAATAAGGAGGTGAGGAAATATTTCCTCTATGTTCTCCCTATAGTAACATTTGGCCTTGCCTAGACGTTATCCTTTCAACCCAACTTGCCAGAGTTCATGTTGCCCATGTCTAGTTGTTTTGGCCTTCTACAAAACCACATCATATGCTAACTCTACTTGATATTCTAGTGTTAATTCCTCTATGGTAGGTAAGACTTTCCCATCGTTTTCTCAGTCTAACATGGAAGGTTAATCAAGCTTATATTTTCCACATTTACTAATAAGTAAATGAACATATATGGAGGTAGTCTAAGTTTTAAGAATTATCAGCAACCTTCTCCAACACTTCAAAAGGACCATACCATAGAGCCTTGATATTCTTATTAGGACCTTGTAGCCTTTCTTTATTTTAATAAAATTAGACTTGATCTCCTACCTTTAATGTCTTCTCAATTTTGTGTCGGTCATGCTAGGCCTTGTACTTTTCACGTGACTTATTCAATGTATCCTATAGTTGCAAATGGATTTGCATGATCTTAACAATTAATATTTTAGCCTTCAATAATTATCCTATGGTGGCTTCCCTTTCTCATCCTTGTTATCTATAGTCCAAAAGTCATGAATAAATCTGGTATCTCTATCTAAGATGATGCTCTTTAGTGTCCTAAAGTGCACCCAAACCTTTTCAAAGAACATGATTTTAACATCTTGTCCATCGATGGTCTTTTTACAAGGCTTGAGAATGTACATATTACTAAATTTGTGAACTACCACAAATATATGGTTGTGTCCCCTCCTAGTTCTTAGAAAACCACCTATAAAAGCCATGGAGATGCTCTCCCATGGTTTAGTAGGTATAGGTAAGGGATGCTAGAAACCTTGATTCCTATTATTGGGTTTGTTGGTTGTTGACAAGGGAAATAGCCTAGCATCCATAGGAGGGGTTATCCCTAGAAAAGAGGCCCAATTAGAGTCTTTCATATTTGGTGTAGGAAAAACCATCCAAATTATATCCTAATGGCCATTACTGTTTTGTGGTTTACCAATTGTGATCTAGTTCACCATTTAAGGTTTTTTAAAGCAATTAATGAAATGAAACTAAGCTAACATGAAAATTAATAATTCCCTAATCTAATCAAAATAAAAAATAAAGATACTAAGCAAACATAATTATGTGTAGTCAATAACAAGGAATTAGTTCACTTAGTTGGATATTACACAACTTCAGAGTCACTACCAACCCATTGAGAATGGTATATAGTTAAGACTGAAAGTTATAGCCTCATATCCAAACTAACTTAACCTAACCAAAATGATAAGAGCATAGAACTAATCAAATTAAATACAAGAAAATATTATGAAAATAGTTTACGAAAATACTCTCACATAAACCTCAAATTACTAACAACAAGCTAAGGATAGCCTACAAGCACAATGGAAAGTAATAGTTCTATACTCAAACCAGCCAAAATACCAAAACAAAAAAAAAACATGAATAAATACCAATTTATGAGATTAGTCTACCTTATAAATATACCATTCCCACAACCTCTCGATGCACCAATGAAAAACAAGAATATTATGTAATAAATTCAAAGCATAACATAAATATTTATCAGTAAACTTGGCTAGCAATGGCTTCTCTCATTAAGAAATAAAAGATAAATTACACTAGAAAGAAAGAGGAATTAGTGATCTCTCCTCATAGAAAAATAACCTCCATATATAAGGGGAAAAGGTCTCTTCTTAGTCTAGAAAATTAATATTTATAGAGATTTTCTCGTAACCGCCTTTTCTTGTTTCTCTTACCATGTGACAATTTAGGGTTTTAGTTAAGAAGTTTCCCCCTTTTATTTTCAATATTACATAAGTTACATTTCATGAGGGTATTATTTTTCATTTGACACTTTTCCCTAAATATATCCATTAATACATTTTTTCCTTTCAAATGATCCCTTTTAAATTATTAGATATTTCCCTTAGGCCCTTTTCAAAGGACTTTCGAGGGTCACAAGGGTGAGAGATAATAATAAATTAATGATCCTCATTATGATGATGGGCCCACAGTGCCTTCTCCTAGATTTAACATTGTATTTGTGAAAGATTCTTCATTGTGATGTTGCACTACTTTGATCATTTCATGTTCTATATCATCTAGATTTAATACTCTCATTGTTGCCATAGTGAATTGCCTTTTTTTCATGTTCTTAGTTCTCACTATTTCCTGCATTCAAGACATTTATTAATTTTATTATTATTTTGAAAAAAATAATTGTAATGCATGATAATGATAACATGAAACATGTTTGTGCTTATAATTAAAATAATTCTTACCCTTTTTATGTTAATATGGGATGAATATACCTTCACAGCTTTTCAAGTATATAAAGGTGCATTAAACCTCAATTTGTAATGTGATAACAATTATAATTTGTTATTACACAAATGCCTTATTTTCATGTTCTCATACAATTATACATAACCTTTCTCTTTCATACCAAGACACAATACAAAATAATAAAAAATCACTATGGTGGTATGTACTATAGTGAGTGGACAAAAATCTTGACAATAGACATGTCCAAAAGGAAATAATCTTGCACACTCCCTAATGCCTAGAGCACTCAGTATTGTTCAATCCATTTGATAACTAATATCTTAAATTGTACTTCATTTATGACATGCTTGAAGACTATGCACTTAAATTTAACAGGAAAGACAACAGTTCTAGTCATTTCACGAATCTTGCCTTCCCCGCAACCCTCCAATGTAGTCACTACAACAAGATATTCATTCTCCCGAGTTGCCTAAATGTGTGATATATTTGTAGATTTTAACCTTGTACAATATTTACTGCAAACATATTTTAAGTAAAAGAACAGAAAAGATATAATAGAAAATACACACATTACACAGATATTTTTCCCCTAGAAACCCAAACTGGGAAAACTAGCATATTCTATTTTCATTCACAATCATACATTGTTTACAATAAAATATACATATAGGATACAACAACATCCAAAACCCTAAAACATGACCTGGATTAGTCAACAACCCTAATTCATTAACGAGAAATAGAAAACCATCAGAAAAAACCATGTGCCGAAAAATTGCCCAACAATGGACACAAAAATTGAGGTGACATGAAAAATGAGGCAAAAATGTGACACATTTACCAAGGAAAAGAACATAACACTTACCCAACATTCTCCCACTTGTTGTTTTCTTTGCATACAAGGGGTTAGAGGGTTACATAGCCAACAATCCAGGGTAGCAATGCCAATGGATCCTCTACACCAAGAGAACTTCTCAGTGCTCACATATTTTGTTAGTGAATCTACAACATTCTTCAAAGTGTCCACCTTCATCAGCAACACTTTCTTTTCTTCAACCATGTCTCTCACAAAGTGATATTGAATATCAATATGCTTTGTCTTTGAATGATAAGCTAGGTTCTTCGCCAGAAAAATTGCACTATGACTATCACAATATATCCTTACAATTTGTTGTACCAACCCAATACTTGAACACAATATCTGTAACCATACTTCTTCCTTACTTTCATAAGTGGCTGCCATGTATTCAACTTTTGTAGTTGAAAGTTCCACTACAACCTGCCTTTTTCTCATCCAACTGATTGCTCTTCCAAATAGGTTAAACACATACCCACTTGTAGATCTCCTACGATCCAGATCTCCAACCCAGTCTGCATCCACAAAGCCATGTATGTCCAACACTCTGTCCAATCCTAGTCTTTATTGGTAGCACAATCCATATCTAGCAATTCCATGCAAATACTTGAAACCCCTTTTTACTGTTGTCCAATGCTCCTTCCCTAGTTTTGACATATACATGCTCAAAACTCCCACTGCATGTGCAATGTCTGGTCTAGTACAGACCATTGCATACATCAAACTGCCAATCGCACTCACATATGGAACACGATACATGTTCTCCTCCTCTTCTTGTGTATTGAGACACTGATTTGCAAATAACTTTACACCAACAGGAATAGGGACCTTGACCGGTTTACATTCCTGCATATTAAACCTTTGCAATATTATCTCGACATATTTTCTCTGATTTAACCAAAGTTTCCTCTTTTTTCGATCTCTTTTAATTTCCATTCCCAAAATGAAATTTGAAGCACCGAGATCCTTCATGTCAAATTTAGAGGACAACTGAGTTTTCACATCCTGGATGATCTCCTTGTTGTTTCCTATCAGCAACATGTCATCCACATACAAGAACAAATAAATTAAATTATCACCAATTAATTTAAAATATGCACAATGATCCTTTTTGCTTCTTGTGAATCCAAGTCCCAACATATAAGTATCAAATTTTTTATACCACATCCTTGGTGATTGTTTTAAACCATACCGAGACTTTTTCAACTTGCATACTAGCTCCTTCTTTCCCGTTACAGCAAAGCCTTCTGGCTGCTTCATAGATATTTCTTCTTTTGTATCCCCATGTAGGAATGTTGTCTTCACATCCATCTGTTCTACTTCAAAATAAAAAGGAGAAACAACATATAGCATAAATCTTATAGAAGTTAACTTGGCAACAGGAGAAAAAATATCACCAAAACCACCCTCATCCAGTGTTGATGAGGGTGATATGTTGACCAGGTAACATGCAGTACCCACTGCCTCTACCTAGAATTCTTGCCCTAAATCGGCACCACTGAGCATGCACCTTTCTTTTTCCATCAATGTCTTGTTCATCCTTTCTACAACTCCATTCTACTGAGGTGTATATGGAGTAGTCTTATTCCTTTCTATACCACACTTCTTGTAGACTTCTTCAAATTCATTCAGACGAAACTTTCCACCATTATATGTCCTCACCACCTTAATTATTTTCTTAGTTTGATTCTCATCAAGAGCCTTAAACTCTTTAAGCTTGTCAAAGACTTCAGATTTCTTCCTGAGGAAATATATCCAAGTATTTCTCGAGAAGTCATTTATAAATGAGACATAGTACACAGATTTTCCAAATGATGGAACCGACACAGGTCCAAACACATCATTATGAACTAGATGTAAAATTCCTTCTTCCCTTGTTGCACCAGAGGGGAATCTTACCCGATTTTTCTTCCCATATACACAATGTTCACAAAAATAAAAATCCAGAGAGAAATTAGACATACCTTCAACAATGTCTTTACCGTGTAGTATTCGAAGAACCTTCTCTACGATATGCCCCGGTATTTGATGCCACAACATAACCTTTTCTCCAGAGATTGTAGGAGTTATTCCTTCTTCAACTCCAATATTAGGAACAATGGAACTATTACACCCATCACTAATAGTGCTTCCTTGTAGCATATACAAAGTTCCAAACTGAACTCCCTTCAACAGCACCATTGCTCCTTGAACCATCATGCAGGTTTCCTTTTCAAATATTGTTTTTACCCCTGCATCGTCCATTTTTCTTACAAAAATCAAATTTTTTGCCAATCATGGGATGTGTAGAACACTAGGTATTTTTTTAATCCTTCCATCTATTAGCCTCAACTTGACTTTTCTTCGACCTATGATTCTAGTTGTCAAGTCATCACCTAGAAAAACATTACCTCCATCATACCTTTAATATTCACAGAACCACTCCATGTGGGGAGTCATATGAAAGGATGCACCTAAGTCAACCAACCATGCCTCATGATTTGCATGTGTTCTTGAATAAGACAAGTACACATCCCCTCCTTCTTCCTCAGAGGTATTTTCTTATGTAGAAGGAGTTTCTTCAGATCCCTTCTTTTTCTCAACTTTGGATCTACATTGCTTCTTGTAGTGACCTTCTTTTCCACATCTCCAACATACCTTTACAAAATTTCCGGGAGACTTAGATCTTCCCTTAGACTTAGATCTCCCACTTGAGGACTTAGATCTATTTCTTTCCTGGGAGCGTCCTCTTAAAAATAATGCATATGTGCTATGTCCTTCCATGTTCTTATGTCTCATCTCCTCCAACAACAAGGATGAGACCACTTCATCAAACTTCAAGGTAGTTGTATTACTACCTATGGCCACAACCAGACTATCCCATGAGTCTGGTAAAGAGCATAGTAAACTGATACACTTATCTTCATCTAAATTTTTAATCTCAACATATACTAATTGACTTACCACAGTATTGAAGGCCTTCAAATGCTCTACCACCGAGTCTTCATCTCTCA
Organism: Picea engelmannii; assembly: GCA_009831015.1. Classification (NCBI taxonomy): domain Eukaryota; kingdom Viridiplantae; phylum Streptophyta; class Pinopsida; order Pinales; family Pinaceae; genus Picea; species Picea engelmannii. Next base: position 16,465 of record ML840908.1, read on the forward strand.
TCCTTAGGTTATACAACTTATTTTTCAAGAATAGTTTATTTACTATGAACTTAGAATGATACAAATTACCCAACTTATCCCATAAATCCTTGGTTGTATCTTCCTCTGACACATTCAATAATATTGAATCTGAGAGACACAGTCAGATTGTGCTCTTCACCTTCCTATCCAACTTTTTCCAGTCATCTGTTGAAGTTCATGTAGGTGCAGTACCTAGATCCACCATGATCCACTGATCTCTTTCAACCAAAATATCTTCCATCTTGAGATTCCACAACTTAAAACTTTTCCCATTAAACTTCTTGATATCCATTTTCAAACTGCTCGCCATTTCTCTTCACCTAAAGAATCAATACCACATATCTCCCTTTGTAACAAGACTTATCACAGTCCTGATCCAAAACGTTGACCACAAAGGTGTCCCCCTGAAGCCAACAAAGCTCTGATATCAAATGTAGATTTTAACCTTGTACAATATTTACTGCAAACAAATTTTCATTAAAAGAACAGAAAAGATACAATGGAAAATACACACATTACACAGATATTTTCCCCTGGAAACCCAAACCGGGAAAACCAGCATATTATGTATTCATTCATAATCATACATTGTTTACAATACAATATATATATAGGATCCAATGACATCCAAAACCATAACCCAATGACCTGGATAGTCAACAACACTTATTCCTTAACCGGAAATAGAAAACCATCAGCAAAAACCATGTGCCGAAAAACCACCCAACAATAGACATGAAAATTGAGGTGACATGAAAAACGAGGTAAAAATGTGACACATTTCTCGAGGAAAAAAATCTTAGGGGTGCTTCCCTCAAACCCCCCTACGCGTTCGGTGCAACGTAGCAGACACTAAAGCTAGTTCTGCAAAGAATATAACACATACCCAACAATGTCCTCTATGGAGTGAAAAATGATGGAATGCTACATAAGCAACCTAGAATGGAATGCTACATAAGCAACACATACTCCATCTGGTGATACAAATGATGAGCGTGGAAATTGCCCTTTTTATTTCCCTTCAATTGATTCATTATCCTTCCCAATTGAGCAACTTAACCATTTCTTATCCATTATCTACCATTTCTACCTATTTTCCTTTCCTGAATAACTTGAATCTTTGGGTTGATTTTTTATATTAAATAAATGATTTTATTAGGAAAGGAATGTGGACGCATGATTTATGCGTTTAGGTTGCTAAAAAAATTTATTACAAGATTCAGGAAGAAAATTGCATATTTTGTTATTTTTTAGGAGCTGCAGAATTTCTCATCAGTTGAAGTTCAGAATATCAAATCTGCCAAATGCTACAGACTTTTTTTTTCAGCAGGGATATCAATTATTGGAGCTACCCGGGTGTTGTAGAGTTTCTCATCAACATCTGAATATTTTCAAGAGGGTGTGATCTATTTCGGGTTGTTGACAAAGCATTGGAAAAAAACATACGAAGCCACATATAATACATTGAGCGCTACTCATAAGGGTGAAATGCTTATGTATTTAATTTGTGTTTAGTCAAATGAAGATGTGGGACATGTAAATAATTAAATTAGCAAGACACGAATCTATTTTTGAGGATATGATTTTCTTTTGAAAAATAGGAGTTGAAACAATTTTTCAGTTAATTCCTAGAAAAGGAAGCAACTTCCCAAGAACTTGTGAAATTTTTGTATAAAGCAACAGGAAAAAGAACCTATGAGGGTTTGAAATTTTGAATATCAATATATCATTCTTGATTACAACTACTTTTGGTTGAATCATGTTCCTACTGTGATTAGTTGAGTTAACAGAAGGATCAACCAACATATTGTAGAGCAAGGGCCACTCTATAGCCATGGTGATCCCATTTTCTTATGCAACTTATTTAGCATTAATTTCATTACCTGATTAGTATAAATTTATTCCTGTTAGTTATTTTATGTTTTGCAATTGTATTATGTCAATAAGTTTTAATTTGAATTGAATTTGCTCTAATGCATCAAGTAGACCAAGATTCTTTTTAGTTTTAAGTTTCCTATTATATTTTGATTTCAAAGTCTAGACCAATTCTATATACTTAATTTGTAGCAATGAAATTGGTTGAATTAGGTTTAGATGGGTTACATAGTATCATTACATTTATATTTCCTATAGTTATATTTTTAATTATTGTATCATTTTCTGTAGTTTACATTTATATCTTTGATGTAATAATTTATTGTAGCTTGTATTTATGTCTTGATGTAACTTTCTATAGAAGCAATTTGCATACATTACTGTATAATTTCTTATTAGATAGTTAGCATCTTCTTTTGAATTTATGTAAAGAAGGAAAGTAAGAAAAGTAATTTCCCCCCAAAATAATATAAAAAGAAAAAAATGATACTTAACAATAAATCCAAGCAAGCAAAAGCCTAAGAATATGCATATACTTTGCATTACATTTTGAAAGTTTATGTTCCCCGGGTCACTACAAGGAGAACACCTTCTAGCGGAGGATTTTGTGGAATTTTTTAGTGTTACAAAATTTGGCAAAATTTTTAAAATAAACTTCGCTACAACCTCCTCTATTGGTTGTGAAGGTTTTAGCAGAGGTTTTAACAAATGTTCCATATAACTAAAAAAAATTGGGTGGGCGGAGGTTGTAGTGGAGGTTTTTTTTCGGTGCTTTTGTTGTCAAAATGCACCAGTGTGTACACACAAATGAGAAGCATCAATGCCCACACATAAATGGGAAGCACTGGTGTGCACGCATAAATGAAAAACACTGGTGATTTTTATGTTTATGCATGCACTGGTGCATATTGTAATCATGCACATTGAAATAATTTGAAATGACACAAATATAATCGTAAATTATGTCATTTAAAGCAACATTGCTTTCTCACAACTTTTAGCACCAATGTGTATAACTCATTAAAATGCATTGTTTAGTGAGTTCAAAAGAATGCAATGCAACAATATGTATATATTTTAATTAATTATTTTGTTTTACAAATTTTCAATTAATCATCTCAAAATCAAATATTTGTTATAATAATAATATTGATTTTTATATTTTTGTTATAGTGTTTTGATATAATGATTGCATTAATGCATTATCCAATGAATTACACCTCTATTATTTGTAACAATGTAAATCATCCATATATTAATTAATCATCAACACAACATTT
>ML840908.1:20399-41329 GCA_009831015.1 Picea engelmannii
TTAACGATTACCTAGTTCGAGAGGACCCACGATGTCGTGAGGGCCGACTGCGACAGTCGCTCACGATGATTCTAAGGGGCGCGCAATAAGGCGGGGGCCTTATTCCTTAGAGCCCTTAGTCTCCTACTAGTTCACTTGGCGGAATATTGACTCCAGGGGTTATAGAGGTCTACCAATCAGTTCAGTTGTCGAGTGGCACCCTTGGAGCATGTGGTGCATCCTGAAGGGCACATCGCACAAAAGAAACTCAGTTGGCGAGTGGCACCCTTGGAGCATGTGGTGCATCCTGAAGGGCACGTCGCCAAAAGAAATTCCAGAGGCGAGTGGCACCCTTGGCGCACGTGGTGCGACCTGAAGGACACGTCGCGATAAAGGTGGTTGAAGGAGTCAGCCTAATTAGCCCTAAGACTTCAGCACCTGAATAAAACCTTAAGCATTACCCTTAACCAATCGTCGCCTAGCTCTGAATCTAAACCCTAAGCCTAAGACCTTCTAGAAACCGGGGGGAAATTTTAGTGTGGCCTTAACAAATGAAAATTCAAAAAAAAATGGAAAACAAAAACTCAGACCATCACCCTCTCTTTATCCTTGTCTACTTAATAAAACTATCCTCCATCGCTTAGATCTTCCAGTATCCATCTCCCTTTTACTTGTCTAGTTCACATTCCTATATCGCCATACCTCCTCGTAAATCCTCTTTATTCGTTTTTGTAAAACATTTACTTTTCCCCTATACTGGTTTGCCATCGCCTTAATCTCTCATTAATCCTAAATATACAGATATATTAATGGTAAATTAAATGATGAATGCATGCTTATTAATAGAAAAATGAAAATATATATATGTATATTTATATTATAAACAAATTATAAACAAATAAAGTTAAGCTTGTGAAAATAAAAGGAAATTAAAAATGAGGGCACATGCTCTTTGAGTTTTTGAAAAAGAAAAATAAAAATGAAATATATAAACAAAATAAACTAAAAAGAAAAAGGAAGAAAGTCAAAAGGGAAAAAGGGGGGGAAACCTAAGGGAAAAAGGGAATTAGGGTTTGAGTCTGAATAAAGGAAAGGAGGAGGGGGAAATAAGGGGACTTTTTCTCAGATTGGTATGGTTATGCTGCCATAATAGAGATTGACTGATTGCTGGTAGGAGTTGGGAATTCTCAGCAGATTTGAGTGGTAGCTCCGCCTTGGAGGCGAGCTGAGAAGCTAGTTAATCTCTGGTTGTGTGTGGCCCCTTTGCGGCTCGGGGGGGCTGAGGGGGAAGAAGAGTACCCCTAGCGTTTGGCTGGGAGGTACTGGTGAGTTCATTGCGGTCGGCAAGCAGGAGCGGGAGCAGCACAGAGAGCGGGCGCGGCACTAACAGTGGGAGATACCAAGAGCAAGCACTCAGGCAAAGGTACGCTTTCTGGTTGAATGCTAGACGAATGAAAGTTTTATTTTCGGTTGATGTACTTACATTTTGTGGGAATTATTTACATTTTGCCGGGGCGTTTTATTTTCGGTTGGGGTATTTACATTTTGTGGCATTATACGTGACCGTGGGCATTTACTTCGGACTGGGGAGGGATTTTTATTTTATTTTATCCAGTATCCTTAGACTCAGCGAGAGCATTGTTGTAATTGATGTGCACTGTGTATAGACTCCAATATTGAGACTGTAATAAGTTCTGGACTTTATAATCTTCATTGAAATTGTTCAAGGCATTGTACAGTTCCTGTTTAAATGAAAGGAAACGAATAATACATTTTGATAGTTAAGAAGGCATTGTTTTAAATTATTTGGTACATATTTGTCCGGTCGTTGATAGTAGCACTTGGGATCACTTTCCATATCACTAGACAAACCCTTCACCCCAGTAGTACGACTGATAGTCCACGGAAATTATTGACACAGGTAGTTTCATTGCTTTAATGGCGATAATGAGTGTTTCTGTTAATGCTAGAAGAGGATTCAGAAAGATTTCGACATTTTCAACCTTGATCTTGAACAAAACCAACACCGATCATATTGTTCTGTCTGTATTTGAATGTCGTTGAGTGTTGATAGCTGCATCTTCTTGAGTGTATAGACTCCTTGATGGTTCCTCTGCCCAATTCTGCGTCTCAGCTGAGTTTCGCAAACCATATTAGCAACCCGTGACCTGGCTGATGGCCCTCAGATCCTTTTTAAACAGATGACTGAGTCGATTATCTCTGCGCCCATGTCTGCGAGTGAACCTGGGTTATGCTTGAAATCCCACCTACAGATTCGGAATGTAATACCCCTCACCTAAGCATGTGATTTCCCAGCCACCGAGTGTTGCACCATCCTAGATTTTTCCTGAGTTTTGGTTTCGACCTCGATGCTCTTACCAACTGTCCCACGAAATTATTTACTTCAGTGAATGGCGCCTCTGGTTCTCTGCGTGGCATTCGTCTCCCAACTTTGGTCAAACACTAGCCAGGAAACTCTCCAAAACAAGGAAGAAAAATTTACCACCCCGAGAGAAAATTTGACACCCACTTTTCACACCTAAGTGCTACAGATTTTAGTTAAAAATAGTCTGTCTCCTGCATGCCTACGCGAAGTCCTGGTTCACATTTCCTTCCGAAATTTTGCTTAACGTAGTGTGCCACTGTACCAATTGTGGAAACGCTTTCCAATCCTGGGTTCACGCCTGACAATCTTCATCCTTCGCTAGTTGACACCCGGCCCGAGTGGAACCCTGCAATGTCCGCCCGGCCAGTGCAAAATGTTGATATTTTATGGAATCTGACGCCTCTTAAATGTATCGCCTGTTTATTTAGAAATTGACGGTGGCTTGAATTTAGCACGGGGGCACACTACACGCTGTTCCATTTTTTCGTAAACCACCTTCCTGGAATTATGCATTGGAGTCCGCACCCTTATGTGCTCCTTGCAGCCTTCGCCAGGCAGCTCTTAATTGCAGTCATCAGTGAACTCTCTCCATAGTAAGGGACGGTGAACCTGGCGGGAACCCTTGCAGCCGTTTAGTCTTGCAGGTTGACAGAAATTTGGCAGAACCTTGAACGCTCTGACAATCTGGAAATATTCTGGAAATCTCGACTTAACCAGTCACTAATCCCCTCACTGACAAGCCTGTGGATTATGTTTCCAATGAAATATATGCCTTAGTATTCGAAATGATAGGTTACTGTAGAGGAATGGTTTATTTACACCTGTGCGTTCTGCTTGAAGACTGCAATCTCCCCTTCCTTTTTCTCAGTTATCTAACTGTGTTTGCCCGGACCGCGTAGGGTTCTTTTATAAGCGGAGCATGGTTTTAATTATTATGGCGTTGTCATCATTCCGTGAGCTGGTTTTATTATTCCCGTTAACATCATGGTGTAACATTATCGTTTAGTTAGCATTGCCGCCTTAATTTTCTGGTTTTATTTTCTGTTAACACTAGGGTTCCATTATCGATCTAATTTTGGGTGTAATAATTGTCGTTTTAATACTAGGGTTTTAATATCAGCGTTGTAATAAAGTGGTTTAATGGTGCCGTTTGAATATTCTGGTTTCCATATTATCATTTTAATATTATGGTGCCTTTAATATTGTTGCTATGCAATTGTCCCTTGTTAGAACCGTTATGAATAATTACACTGCTATGAACAATTACTTTAATAATTTTTGGTATCCTAGGTTTAATTTATTGCTAGTCTAAGATATCCTTTATGCTAAATTTTATAAAGAAAATGCTTTCAATCTGACATCGAAGGCACTGCAGTATTGAATTTTTATAATCTCAACGTTATTAAGTCCACCAATATGTCCATTTAATGATGCTTCGAGCCAACACACCTAGGATTGCAATGCTCACATTTTGTAAGAATTAAAGACTTGTAAATATTCCTTAATAGAATTGATAGCTCTCTTAATGATGGGTGTACTTTTCATATTGATGAACTTGATTCTTCAAGACCGGAGTCCTAGAAGATATCGATTTCTTTAGGAAGGTCCTTACATGCTCAAAATTCTTGAAATCAATAATGAGATTAAAATGATAAAATTTAATAATTTAATAAATAAAATGTGTTCCAGATGTCAATAACAGAAAATGAGTTTTAGTTGAAATAAAGGATTGAGTGGCATTTTTAATTACTGTCAGTTTGGTTACATTGAATATTGGCTTTTTTTTATTTATTGTTAAGGTGGTTATCGGAATAGCGGCATGGTTTAATTATTGACAATTGGGTTATTGAGTATTGGCAATTTTTACTGTTAAAGTGGTTATCTTGGATAGTGGCATTTCCAATTATTGTTGATTAGGTTATTTCAATATTGGCATTTTTACTCTCGTTATATTGGTCACTTGAATATTGGCATTATAATCATTGCTATTTTAGGTCCCTTCAAAATTCTGTTACTCTGAAATATGATCAATTTAAGTATTGTCATGGTTGTATATTGTCTTTTTAGTTATGATGTCATGATGTTATTTTAGACATGATGTTATTTGTAGATACGATGTTGTTTTTATATATGGACATAGGGTAAGGGTGTGTCATTGGTGGACTTAAACAATTAGGTGATGAGGGGGTATTGATACCAGTATTTAGGATAAAGCTTGTTTCCAATTTCCATCGTTGTTCCTGATAAAGTTAGAATAATGTGTTGATTAAATTTATGCTAAAGTTATGATAAGGTTATTTTCTATGTTACTTGCTTAAAGGAAATATGAAGTAATGGATTTAGGAACATTCGTAAGTGGTTAGACGATATCCTTGTAGTTTTTCTTAGGACACCAGACAACTATTGCAAGGACCTTATACTAAATGTAAGGATGCTAGCCTGTAGGGCGAGGTAAATGGCAGATTTTTCAATGACATCCCAATGTTGGGACCCTTGCTATTTATCTTCCATTATGCCACTATCTATCATATATCGTGTTTTTTGGGGTTCAAGCAAATTTCGTCCATTAGGATACTTACCCCCCGATAAGATTTAAAGGTAAAATTTGACATGACTTATTGGGATGTATTGTAGGTAAATCAATAGTATGGTTGTGAAGTATTAATGTTACAAACGGTTATTCTGCATTAGCATTGAGAACTCGCAATTAAATTGATGTTACATCAATTAAGAGCAGAATTGGCCACTCTTCGACTAGTGGACATTTAAGGGAATGACGGGTTGGTACTTAATGCTGAGGAAGGCAGAGATAAGGCTTGGTCGTAGTAATGGTTTTCGTTGTTGAGTCATTTGTTCTGCACCTTCCTTAGAGGTTGCGGTCGTGTGTTTATTCTTGTTGTACTTGTCTGGGTCGTTCATTGCATGCAGCTACTGGTTGTGCGTCTTGTCTTCTTGTTGTGATCTTCGTGGTTGCGTCTTGTTAGTCATCGGGTGGCAACGTAGCATCCAGCGTGTCGGTTTCCCCTCCTCTATGCGCGCGCACACTTGTAAAACAAAAAAAAAAAATTGCACCTGTTGTCTGAGTTGTTGTCGTAACAAGGAGGGCTCTTACATAGTTTGAATTGCTATCATCACTTGAGTTGTGTGCATGCCTAATTTATTCATCACTTGTAGGCGATATTGTACATTGTTTATTTAACCTAATGTTTTCTTGATCAACTTGTTTTTTATGTTCCACCTCTTCATTTTCCATCTACAAACATAGAAATAAAGTGTAATAAGTATATCTACATTTTTATATAGTATAATATACATGATTATGTAAATCAAAAAGTGTACCATAGCAGCAATTGTTTCATAAACAATACACATTCTTTTGAAGCCATGCTTCATGTCATCTCTCAAAATCTCTTATGTTGGATGAACTCCATACTTTGTTTCCTGCATGTTTAATATGTCATGACAAAGCACAATCAATATAATTAATATAAAGGTTTATTGGTGTTCCATTAATTATAAAACAAGGGAAGCTAAAAAAACATAGCTACTTAGAAATTGTTCAATTAAACCTTGATACTTCAACATATACTCACTACCCATACTTAACCCAATGTCTATCAATACTTCAATTGGATCTTGTTTGTATGTTAGCACCTATTAGAAGATATCCATGGATGAGTTTAAATTAATTATTTAAATATAAATATCATAACAAAGTTGAAATTTTAAGTAAGATCGAAAAAGTAAGTACTCACAAACTTTGTGATCAACCCTTTTATCCATCATCGTCATGTCTTATGTGTTGAAGGGGTTTCATTTTTTTTTCTACAACAAAACAATTTAAAATTAGTATTTCAAGCGATAATAAAACTCAATGTACATAAAAGAATAAATCAATGATTACATACATGTTATGCGCATTGTAATTGTTGGGATGGCTCCTTCTACGATGCAATTATGTTCATTTCTTTTACCATCTTCTTGTACACATTTTTGGATATCCCCATCATCATGTATTGGTTTTTCCCTCATTTGTCCCTTGGAATTTATATGGCATGCCTTAACTAACATACACCATTAATTTTAACCTATAAATAATTCAAATATATTAAATTTTTAATACGACATAAGAACTTCTTGTTCTCTTGTTGGGATAAGCTGCCATCGTGTTCACTACAATAAGTTGTTTTCCTTGAACTTCTATTGGCCATATTCTATCAAATAAAGACATGAATCATCATATATAAAAGCTATGATTTTTTTTTAAAATAAGGTTAATAGAAGCATCGATGCTCTATAAATTAATAGAAGAATTGGTGATCTATTAATTAATAGAAGCATCGATGCTCTATTAATTAATAGAAGTAAAAATGCCTCATTATTGTTTATTGTGCACTTTTGAACATGTGAACAAAGTTATTTTTATTTTAAACTCCACAGTGATGTTGACAATAACATGAGCACTGGTGCGCTTTGTTAATGGGGGAGAATTGGTGCGCTTTGTTATTGGGGGAGCATTGGTGTGATTTCTTATTGAGGGAGCACCGATGCACTTTGTTATTGGGGGAGAATTGGGACGGTTTGATATTGGCGAGCACCGTGATGCATTCGATTTCTTATTGAGGGAGCACCGATGCACTTTGTTATTGGGGGAGAATTGGGACACTTTGATATTGGCGAGCACCATGATGCATTCGATTTGTTATTGGGGGAGAATTGGGACGCTTTGATATTGGCGAGCACCATGATGCATTCGATTTAGTATTAAATATTAATAGTGGTTATTGAAAGCATCGAGGCATCATGTTTTGGAGCATCGGTGCACTTTTTTATTAGGGGCACATTGGTACACTTTGTTATTGGGGAGCATCGATGTGCTTTGTTATTGGGGGAGCATTGACAATATTTTAGTATTTTATATTAATAGTGGTTATTGGTGCACTTTTTTTGTTAAGCATCGAGGCATTATAGTTTGTAAGAGCATCAGTGCACACAGTCGACTTAGGAGCACCGGTGTGCATGGTCGACTTATTTTCATTGATGTTCATGGTTGACTTATGTGCACTGGTGTTAAAAACTCTGTAAAAACCTTTGCCCACCTGCCTCCACTAAACGCCTTGTTGATGCTCAAAAGTGCAACATAGGGTACCTGCTTGCAAATGGTTGCAACACCTTATTATCTAATTATATTTAATAATATACTAATAGGTGGGACCCCTTTTGTGACTTATGTGACTATGAAAGAGAAGCGACACTTATGTTTCATGTGCTATGAATTGGTTGTGACACGATCTCTATAGTTCATTTTCTTTAAATCCTTGTCAAAATAATAAATTACGTGATGTGATGGCTAAGGCAACTAAAGAGGAAATGATGTTGTCTTAATTATCTCTCATAAAGCATAACTATGTTGCCTTTAAATTGATGAAGGGCCTACACTCCCATTTTAATTTTTATATGGTATATGGTATATGGTGTATGGTTTGGTGATCACCTTGAACCCTTGCTACAAGTGTTGTGCGTATTGGTTTAATTGGAAGTTTTGTTGTGACTTGGTAGCCCTAGAAAGGTTTTGATATATGTGTTACATGGGAATTTTGGACAAGGATTAGTGGATTTGTAAATTTGAATATTGGCAAACTATGGGGCATTTGGCATTGTATTAAATTAATTTGGATTTAATAGGTTATCAGTTGTATAGTCCACTTTCTCATACTAGCCATGAATGAGAATGTAATTGTAGAAGCGACATGCAGTAAATGCACATCACTCTAACCCACCTCAATCCTGCCACTCTAGCCATTTTGCAATTTCTCTTGTTGGTTGATGTTTCTCCGCTTTTCTCATCCGTGGAGGAGGTATACAGGCTTGGTTGTTTCTCTTTAGCAATTTTTACACAGGTATGGGGTTTCTTGCTTTTCCATCCATGATTTTTTGCTTTGCTCTTTAATTAAGTCAATAGTTGGCTCTTGTTTTCTCATAGTCTGTGCATTCCAAAGCTATTATATGTTTAAATTTTGATTGTGCATGGATTGATGGTTAAGTGTTGGTCTCTGTGGAATTGTATTTGAACCATTTGCATTGAAAAGTTGTGTGGATTTCTCTTACTATATATGGTATTATTGCTTTACTTGTGGGAAATAATACAGTTGGGGAAACTCTTGGGCCTACATTGCCTCTGGTTTCTTGTTTTGGGTTTCTTCCATGACCGTATCATTGCTCCTTACCTATGGGTTATATGGACACTTTGCATGTCATTTAAGTTGTTGGTTTTTGTGCCCATTGTGCTCGCGTCCTTGTAACATCTCTATGAATATAAATGTGAAGTTTTGTAGAGGTATTAAGCTTATTGTGCTCCTTTTGTCTAAACCCTCAATTTGATCATCTTGTCCCCCTCCACCGCATTACTCTTCATTGTTGTGTATTGAATCTTGTGTATTAGAAATTATCGTGGAAGATGACCCACCCAGAATTTAGTAAATACATTGTTCATGCTCTTTTTTTGGTCACGAGTTTGATTGATTATTTATTGTCCGAATGTGGAAGGAATGTTGAACCCACTTATTTGTTTGGTAATATCATCTTTCACAAGGAAAAATATGGGGTCGATGGCAATGTTGCAAAAATATTGATAAGATACGACTTGCTATGTTTTCTTTTCATATGCGAACAACACCTATGTATGAATTATGTATGCTTGAGTGAAGTTTTAAGAACTTGAATGCAATAAATCCTAATCCTCTTGATGACAGTAGGGTCTTATTGAAGGTAGCGGGATTCAAAACCGAATCATACATTTGAATAACTTGTTTAAATGTGTTTGATTTATCCTTGATAGTCTATGTATTCTTGTTTGTATATGAATTAATTTTCATGGCTTATAAAGAATATCTTGCAGAGTCTAGTAGCAGCATTTTGTCACAAGTTGATCCAGATCATTAGTTTCAGTTTTATTTCCTTGTGACAGACCTTTTTTATAGTGGCAATCAGAGACTTATAAATCTGACTTTGGTCCATACCCTCGCAGGGGTTTGTAAAAGAGAAATACAATTTTGTATCTCAGAATGAAATAAAATCATATTATTATTCTGTCTCATACATGTGTTTTCATGATTTGGTTATTCCTTTCACTTTTCTCTCCATGTTTACTTCAATGTAAAATATGTATACATTCACCTAGCTTTGTTTAAATTTTATTTTTACATTGTTACAAATATAAATCATAAAATCAACCTTGATCCTTTGTAATTGATACTTTTGGATTGAGTGAAAGTTTTGAGGCTATAAACCTCGGGTGACATTCCCAACTATCTTGTCCTATCCAGGCAAGATCTGAAAATGATTGAGTAAGGTATTCCATACTTTTTCCTCAACATGCCTCAGCTATAAACATATAAGTGATAATTTTTTGGGGGGGATTCTCTAAAAACCTCTACTAGAAGGTGTTCTCCTTGTAGTGGGTTGATTATTAAAGTAGGTTCTTGTAGTTAATGGAGTGTTAATTCCAAGTATTGTTTGAGACCGTCACTTTTTGGCACCATTGTCGGGGAAGTGCTAATATTTTTTGGAGTCTTTTCTTTGCATTTGGATCTAGGAATTTATTCACTGGAGTATACTCCTCAAATGAGAATGAATGAGGGGGAGGGGAGATAATTTTGGAAGGTTTATACATAATACTTCTTTAACTTCCAATCCTAAAGAATTAAGTAAGGAAGAGGATTTTGATTCAACCTCTCACACTTTAAAAGACAAAATTGAGGTCAAAATTGAATTAGACAACCCATATATTGATTTGTGGGGATTTCATAGACCCTCTAGAGTAAAATTTGAATCCACCAGTTGGGAACTTAAGACTTTGTTCAATGAGATAGAGATGAGAGATGTGAGGAAGAAAGATGCATTCCAAGAAATGAACCAGATAATGAAGAAGAGGAATACACATTCCCTATTAGGGAATCTGATGAAGAAGCTAACATGAAAACCATAAATCCTTTAGTTCTTACACTATTTTATGGGTTAGCTACAGAGGACCCAGACACCTTCTTGTTTGAATTTGAAGTTTTGTGTCAGCCATATGAACACAAAAAATATGCTCAAAAGTTAATATTGTTTCCCTCAACTTTAAAAGATGTTGCTTTAAGATGGTTCATGGGACATAAAGGAGGAAGCATTGGTACTTGGGAAGAGAGAAACAAAGCTTTCTTATAGAAGTACAAGGATTATTGTAAGGCACGAGAAACAAGAGATGAAATGTTTCATATGATGCAAAGGGTTGATGAAACATTGGAGGACTATGCTAAGAAGTTTCAATTTAGTTATAAACAAGGCACAAATTTCAAGCTTGATGATGAATCACTCAAATTAGTGTTGCTTAGAGGAGTAAGGGAATATTTGATGGTAAAATTGGATTTAATTACTGCAAGGGATATTTATCAATTCACCTATGAACTTGTTTAAATATTACTCAAGAGAAACCATGATGAAAGGTAGAGGGTTAAAAATTGTCTTACCTTCAAAATAAGAAAAACACAATTGGAATTACAAAAGTTGAAATTGGAAATTTAATCGAGGATATGAAAATGGACATTCTAAATTCTTTATCTACGCAATTAGATGCTTTGTAAACAAAAAGGAAACAAGATGAAAATGATAAAGCCTTAGCATTTTTTTTCCTAGGTGCACTAAGAAACATCCATGAAATGAGTGTCCACTTGTTATAATAAAAGTCTTCAATGTTTGTTCTAAAAATCATGATGCTAACAACAATCCTCAGTTACTAGGTTTAAAGGAAATGTATCAAAATACTGAGCAGAATGTTGAACAAGTATACTTTATTAATCAACAATGGTTTGGATAGGCAAGACCACAATTTCCAGGAGGTTCTCAAGATCGTTACTTGATTTCACCATGGTCTAATCAATATCCTCCACAAACTAATTAAACATCTTTTTCACCATTCCAACATAGTCAACAAACCTTTCCATAGTTTCAAACTAATTTTTAGCCATGGAAACCACCTTTCCCTTATCCAATTAATTATAGTCAGCAACCATATACAATTCAAGGGTACATATGGCCAAATCAACAACAAATTTTCCAACTATATAATAATTGTCTTGTACAATAGCATCAACAAATGTTGCCTCCTCCAATACAAGGCCATAGTCCAAAACAAGGAATACCATTGCAATTGCATGCCCAACCTAATATGAATCCTAATAACAAGATAGGGAAACCTAACTAGCCACATCCAATTAAACAACAATCAAACCAATCTAATCAGACCAGTTCACCAATACAACCAGGTCAGCCAGTTTACTCTCATGAAGTGGGATATTTTCCAGCTTATGTGATTTCAACACTTGACTGTCAAGTCACTTTTCTCTAGTCTAGAAAAGTGATAGAATATCTTAAACCCCTTAGGGTAGAAGGTGTCAGTGAGGAACAACCGGTGATTGAGAAGGAAGGAGAACAATTGCAACCAATTTCATCTACTTTTGTTGAATCTAATATCCAACATTCTTTAGGTAACACAGATAATACTATACCTTTTTTCTAGAAAGATTAAATCAAACTATAATTGCAACCACTATAATGATACTATGTGACCTAACTAAACCTAATTCAACCAATTGCATTGTTGCAAATTAAGTATACAAAAATGGTCCCAACTTTGCAATCTAAACATAATAGGAAATTGAAAATTGAAAAGAATCTTGGTCTAATTTATCCATGAAAGAAAATTCAATTCAAAGTAAAAATTCTTGACAGAATAAAATTACAAAACAGAAAATAACTAACAAGAAAAAAATGCTACTAACCAGGAAATGAAATTAATGCTAACTAAGTTGCATAAGAAAATAGGATCACCAGGAATGTAGAGTGTCCCTTTCTCTATAGTATATTGGTTGATCCCTGTAGTAGGAACACAATTAATCCAAAAGTAGTTGTAATTAAGAACGATATATTAATAGTCCAAATTGTGAACCTCATACTATACCTTTTTTGGAAAGATTAAATCAACCTAAAATTCAACTGCAACCCTTATTTGACATTATGGTAGAATTGAAAAAATTTTGTGTCAAAAACCCTTTGATTCAAGCCATAAAATACATTCCCATCTATAGTAATGTTATCATAGATATATGTGTCAGGAAACTGGGAAGGAAGAAACAAGATCCCCCTACTATCCAAGTAGTAGGACAATTGTCTAAACTTATGTTAGGACAGACTGTTAATCCAAATTACATTGATCCAAGTGATCCTATAGTCCAAGTTCATATCGGAAAAACACCAATTCCAAATACTCTAATTGATTTGGGTGCATCCATTAACATAATGATTGTAGAAGTTATGGAGACCTTAAATATTTAGAATCGAGTGCATCAAACACCAACAATTTTTCAAATGGATGATAGGTCAACAATTAAACCTGAAGGGATCCTCGAAGATATTGTAGTTACAATAGATTCATGGGAGTACCCAACATATTTCATAATACTACATCCCAAAACAAATATGGGGGTTTATCCATTAATATTGGGGCATCCATGGTTAGCAATTTTCGATGCTTACATAAAATGTCACTCAGGAAATATGACAATATCACAAGGAGAATTTGTTAATAAACTTAAATTGTATCCCCAAGCAAGATCAATGTTGGAAATAGAAGAGCCCTTGTGAATCCCACCTGATGATGGGATTGATTATTACAATGAAAATGTAACACCAATTATTACAATTGAAAAAACACTAATGCTAAAAGAACCATCTGATGAAGGGATGATATCAAACTTTATGACGAAGATTTATTCAAAAATTGTTGACATTAGTGAATGTAATCAGCACACATAAGAAGAAGCGGCAAGTTTTGTTAGCAATGCAGAAAAAAAATTATTCTAATGAATCACCTTCAAATATTGGTGATGATAATGCTCCTCGGTACTTTGACGAATATTTTGTAGAATAATTAGTTAGCGATCATGTTAAAACCATTAATATTTTCCTAGGAAAATCTCTAAATATAAACAGTCATCTACAACCAAATCAACAACAAAATTGCAGAAATTGCTACAAAAATATTTTGTAGTGTTTTCTTAGGATTACAAATACATGCACGGTATCGATCCATCTATTTGTAGGCACCACATTTACATTCAATATGGAATGAAATGTGTTCATCAACTACAATGTAGAATGAACCTTGTCCTAAAAGATATCGTAAAATATGAGCTGGAAAAACTCTTGATAGCTAGGTTTACTTATCCAATTTCTGACAACGAGTGGGTGCTTCGGGGAAAATCCCCCTATATTTGGCCTAAGGTAAAGGTAGAGAGATAACTCCCTTAAAGTACTGATCTACCCTTAATCTATCCCAAAACCGACTAAACTAAGTGATGAGAGATAAAGGAAAGAGAGTTAATGAGTGCACCTTTAGTCCTTGCAGTTGGTGTTGACATATTTTGCTTGTTGTCCCCTCCTAGATCATATATCTCCTCCTAAAGATGACTTGCAAAATGTTAGGAATACAATGCAACAACATATGCAATCTATACTAATAAATTTAAAAGTTTAGACATAGATATAAATGCACAAATTAACAAAATCATGCAAACATAGGGTTTTGGGACAAGGATGAACTCTTTTATTCAATTTCAAGATAAAAAGGATTACAACCTTTTTTGGAAATCGCTCCATGAAATAAGTTTGGGCTCCTTTATCGTGGCTCCAAGTGCATCAATCCCACTTTATCTTCACGCAACCAACATATCACCAAGGGAAGGAGGAAGGGTTGCATAAGAAGAAAGGTTGGAGGGGAAGGCTAAGGCTAAAACCCAGAATGGATGCAAATCTTGGGTTAAGAAAGGGAAGGGATTTTGGTAGATTTTTCTTATTCTCTTGCTCATGTTTATAAATGAATCCCCAAGACCTATTTTTATATGAGAAAAAGATGGTTATTCAGTTTTGGGACATGATACAAGGGGTAAAATGGTTAGGAAACCCTCCATAGCCCGTAAACTCCATCGAATTCCGCGGAATTTTATATTTTTTGCATCTTTTGGAGGTAAAAGTGGGCTAACTAGCATGCATCACGCATGTGTACATGGGATATTAGTGTAGCAGGCCACGTACACTATCCAAAAAAAAAAATTAAAAGGAAGCCTCAGAAGTATTTTGGAAAAGTGTGTAAATGGAAGGGCAAATGTCTTGTATGCACAAATAAGGCATTTTGGACTATAACAATGGGTTTCTCCACTTGTGTTAGTTCCTAAGAAATGAGGGAAATGGAATATTTGTGTTGACTATAGGGAACATGACAAAGCCACTAGAAAATGTCATTTCCCTTTACCATTCATCGACCAAGTTCTAGATTCCTTATTTGGAAAGCAATATTTTTCCTTCCTAGATGGTTTTAGTGGGTATAACCAAATCCATATAGCACCAGAGGATCAAGAAAAAACAACATTTGCATGTCCCTAAAGAAATTTTTCTTACAGCTTTTTTCCCTTTGGGTTATGCAATGCACCAGCCACCTTTCAAAGAGCTATTTTAAGTATTTTTGTTGATTTAATACCTGACTGTGTGGAAATTTTTATGGATAATTTCACTACTTTTGGAAACCAAATTGATGAAGCATTAGATAGATTAGAAAATTTTGTTCAACGATGTGTAAAAAATAATGTCTCGTTACGTAATGAATTTTATTTTTTAATGATGATGAAACAAATTGTGTTAGGGCATCATATTTGTGCTTAGGGAATTCAAGTAGATCATTCAAAAATTGTTGTTATTAAAAATATGTTAGTACCAAAAAAGTAGCATGAGATAAGACGTTTCCTTGGCGATGATGGATATTATAGAAGATTTATTCAAAATTTTAGAAGATCGACCTCTCCATTGCTTTTTCTACTCACTAAGGATGCAAAATGTATCTAGACATAATCATGTCAACAGGCATTTGAAGATTTAAAACATAAATTAGTCACGGCTCCTATTTTGCATGGACCTAATTGGAAGTTATTATTTCATATTTATAATAATGATTCTGATAAAAGTTTGATTGTTGTGTTATGATAGAATGAAACTTTAGCTATACAAGAAATATATTATAGTAGCAAGAATATGGCAAAAACTAAGCAAAATTACATTATGACAGAGAAGGAGTTTTTAGTAGTTGTATATGCAATTAAAAAATTGTGTCATTACAACACTAGGTATCTTACATTTGTGCATACAGATCATTCAAGAACTAAATATTTAGTGAATAAACCAATAATGAATGGTAGAATAATTTGTTTCTTGTTACTTCTCCAAGAATTTGACATAATTATACTTGATAAGCCTAGTCGAGAAAATGTGGTTGTAGATTTTTTATCATGGATTCCAAGTGATCAAGTGGATGAACCAATGGATGATTCCTTTATTGACGAACACCTATTTGTTGTCTCTGTGATCACACCATTGTTTGCAGACATTACAAATTATTTAGTTTCAAGAATATTACCACAACATTTTTCCTATCATGAGCATTGTGCCTTGGTTAGAAAAAGTGGAACTTTTATGTGGATAAAATATTATTTATTGAAGATGGGACATGATCATATTATGTGAATATATGTTAAGGAATATGAATTGTACAAGATATTGAAGGCTTGTCATCATGATGAACCATGCGAAGGGAATTTTTCTGCATCTTGGACCGCTAAAAATATTCTCTCCATTGGATATTATTGGCCAACACCTCCCAAAGATGTACAAGCTTATATTAGACGTTGTGATTCCTATCAAAGAATGGGATAACCTACCAAATCCACATAAATTCCATTACAACCGCAAGTTTCTCTTGAACCATTTGAGAAGTGGGATATTGATATTGTGGGTCCTATCAATCCACCATATAATCAGTTCAAGTACATATTAGTGTGTACAGATTATCTAACCAAGTGGGTGAAAATTCATCCCCTTAAAAAAATCCAAGAGAAAAGAGTTGCTAAATTTTTGTATGACAACATATTCACCAGATTTGACATGCCTCGAGAAATCATATCAGATAGAGGAGCTCAGTTCACTTCCAAGTTGATTACAGATCTTATGGAACTATATAAAATCAAACATAGGAAAACAACAACTTATCATCCACAAGCCAATGGGCATGTGAAAATGGCTAATAGAGAGCTAGAGAATATATTAACTAAGGCAATTCAATTCCACCACAAATATTAGGAAAAAAAACTTTCTGAAGTTGTTTGGGATTATCACACAACTTGGAAAACATCAACATGATTCACACCATATGAATTAGTCTATGGAAAGACAATTATTTTGCCCATAGATTTTGAAATAAAGACTCTTTGCACAACATTTGAATTAGTAATTGACATATCCGCAACACAGAAAGAATGAATTTCTCAACTTAACATGTTGGACGAGTTTTGTCAAGAAGCTCTGCAACATACAAAAACTTTGTAGAAACAACATAAACATTGGCATGAATGTTTCATTAAAGATAAGAAATTTCGAGTAGGGGATTGGGCATTATTATTCGATTCCATATTTCAAGAATTAAGGTAGATTAATTACATAATGGCTTGGTCCATATGAAATTGAAATTGTCTTTGCTAATGGCATAGTATGATTAGGAACCATTGATACAAAAAAACTTCCACTATTGGTAAATGGTCATCAATTAAAGTTATATGTGAAACCATTGTCCAAAGAGGAGTTCACTTCCATTCTGCAGCAACAACACTCTTTGAATTTAGTTGAGGGACTTCAAACCCATAACTCCACTTAGTTTTAGTGCCATGGAAAAAAATATGCAACTTCAAAAAAAACAAAAAACTTGTAATGAAAACCAACAATCGCATTACGAGCCATGAAAAATTTTGAAAACCACAAATGGCGGGGTTTTTCATGGAAAAAAAAACTTGTGATGAAAACCAGAAATGATGTCGTAGGCCACATGGAGACTTGAAAACCAAAAATGGCAGGTTCCTTTGTGAGATAAAAAAAAAAAATTGCTGCATAGGTTTTTTGCAGCATGCCTTCCTGCATACTTTCTCAATGGAACTCAGATCATGTTCTATTTTTATTCAAATTTTACTCATGTTGTTGACTTTCTCTACAACACATGTACAATTTTTTTTCTTTCCATCGCAGCTGCCACTTTTCTTAGAAACAACTAGCGTGTCTACTCGACCTTTTTGCCTTCTATGACATTTTGTGTGACCACTTTCCACATCGATGTTTCTCTATATTTTCTTTGCAACACTCGACGATCTTTATGTGTGCACCTCTCATAGCGGTCGTGTATTCTTTCCTTTTTCTTTTAAACTTCTTTATTTACTAATTAAATTCCCCATGTTTCACAACCATTATTTTTCCAGTTGTCAAGACAACCACCACTTCCTTTGGGGGGAGGTTAATATGGCCTTAAAATTGGTTGTCCACACTGCAAATATTTGTTATATGACATCCACATCACAACGTATCAATTGAAACACCATGTTCTGTGTGTTAATTAACAACATAATTTTTTTTGTACCTCCACTTCATCTACCATAACTTGATATTATTTCCTATTTATTACCCCACTATTTGCATATGCCACATGTCATTACCACTCCTTACCATCAATTTTCTACGTATGACCGATTAGTTATTGATTTGACAGATGAATTGATGGGACGGTTAATTTGGCAGTTCTCATTGTACGTCATCAACTTTTCCTTTCTAGGCTGCAGTGGCACATTATGAGAATTCTGCAATACTTATTGTCTATTTAGCCGAGGAATTTAAATGAAGAACATTGCATGTGGCATATTTTTCCATGAAAAATATTCTTCTGCAGGTGGCTTACTCCAAAGCATATCATTTTGAATTGCAAGCTAAAACTGCATTATATTGCTTTATGGACCAGAGAAGTGTGAATTATCCAATAGATTGTTGCATCTTTATAGCAAGAATTCTCTACAACATGGGTGGAAATTTATTCAGGTAGGAGCCCATTACATTGGAAGTTATTCTTAGTAATCCGTGGGTGGTTGATATTTTCATACAAGCTAGGTGGTTGAAATTCTTTGAAAGAATACAGAACAATAGTATACCATTGGCAAAGAATTTTGCACATAATTTCATAAATGGGATGACAAAAATAATTGATTTATAGCTCTCGATTATAGAAGAAATCATTTTGTGATTTGCAGGCTTAGACGCAGATGGAAGGCACTGGTATAAAGAGATAATTGAATCATCCAGGGCTAGAAATGTCTTTTTGGAAAAAGATGGAGTGGTAGGGGCAAGGGGTGAAGATATTGTCCTTACCAGAGCCATGGGGTGAAGGACTCCTTCAAATTATTAAGTACATTACCTATGAGGTTCATTCTTCCCTTTGCATGGCATATCAATTTTGTTTCTTGGCTCATTAAGAACAAGAAAATCAATTTACCATACTTTTTATTAAAGTCCTTGGACGTCATGGAGGAACAATTTCAAAAGGAAAAAGGGACCAACTAGCACATCATGGTCTCATATATCTCATTGATAAGGGTGCATTTATTCAACAACATCCTTGGGTGGATTAGGGGAAATTTTTGGAACAACTCATCAACCCTATTGAGTACGATGTTGAAATGTCACAAGAACATGCAACTCAGTAGTAGCGAGAACAATCGACTTAGCAACAACAAGGGTAGTAGAGGTAGATATTGAAAAGAAGATGGTTGGTTGATGACATTGCAAGAAGCTTGCATCACATTGAAGGAGATTCATAATCCATGCAAATTTATGAAGAAATAACAAAATATGCAGAAACATTATTTAATATTGAAAAGGAGGACACAATTTTCCAGGTAAAACTTGAACCACTCCTGCTCTTATTCCCCCTAATGTATTGTTGGAAATTGGACAACTAAAAGAACATATTAAAGGATTAATTGTAGAAAATGATGAAATTGAACAGTTAAGGGAGCAAGTGAAGGGATTGAATTTAGAAAAAGATGCTTGGAAACATCTAATTGACTCCCATAAGGAGGAATATATTCATAGGGACACTCATCACTGAAAATTGGAAACATAGAAAAGAGTCATAATCAGTTGAAAGAATAAATAGTAGAAAAATATAAAATTCTTGATGAAAAAGATGAAGAAATTGAGAATCTTAAATAGAAGATAACAAAAAATGGTGAGTTAGTATCATAAACTTTGACATGTAGGTCACCTTCACCAGTTTATGTTTTTTATTTAAAAGAACAGTGGTTGAGATTTCAAATAGAAGGATTTGTTTCAAACATGCATGTGGATTTAAAAAGTACTGGGAGAACATTCTGCAACATGTATTTCTCTAGTCCAAAATAAAGAAGAAATTCACTCTATGAATTTTATTTCCATAATTATTTGATGTCTGATAATACCATGTGGAACCCAAATCATTTCATTTGGGATGTAAACTTGATAACGTTTCTGTCTATTTTGGATAATGAATTGAAAAGGGCTTGACATGAGAAGGAGTTTTATAAAGGAGAGGAATCTATAGTTCCACTATGGATTAGGCCAGAGGCAACTCACATACTAGATATTTTTAAAATTCATAACAAAATAATGGCAGGCCCTAGAATTAGAGCAGTCATGACTCGGGCACAAAATGAATTCATAAGTGAATTCATCGGCTACAACAATTCAAAGCAATCAGGGATTGCAACCTGTAAAGGTAGGTGGAATGAGTTGAGTGATAAGTTGAAGATGAAAGAGCCACACTCTTTACCAAATCTTTGTGCATCCTTATACCATAGCAGGATGTATGTCAACTCTATTAGAGAATTCAACCTTCAATGGATAGGCCTTAGATTTAAATTTCCAATGATATTGCACCTAATATTATTTTATAGAGAGGATGATGTTACCAATAAATATTAGGAGAGAAAAATATGGCAGGTGATAGAAATTATGGGAGGATTCCATGTAGAAGGCACTACTACACAGTCACTTCCTTGTGACTTTAGAGAACCCTGTTCCACGCAACATATTCAAGTGGTATATGTGGATTCATATTAGTTGCATGGGGGATGTGCAAATGGATAAGTTGGGGAGTATGATGTGAATAGTAATTTCTATTTTTATTTCCCTTCAATTTCCTCATTATCCTTCCCAATTGAGCAACTTGACCATTTCTTATCCATTATCTACCATTTCTACCTCATTTTCCTTTCCTGAATAACACAAATCTTTGGGTTAAATTTTTATATTAAATAAAAAAAAAATATTAGGAAAGGAACGTGGATGCATGATTTGCGTGTTCAAGCTTCTAACTTGTTTAATTACAGGTTTTGGGAAGAAAATTGTATATTTGTTATTTGTTAGGAGCTGCAGAATTTCTCATCAGTTGAAGTTCATAATATCAAATCTTCCAAATGCTACAAACTTTTTCATCAACAGGGATATCAACTATTGGAGCTATCCCAATGTTCTAGAGTTTCTCATCATCATCTGGATATTTTCAAGAGTGTGTGACCTATTTCAGGTTGCTAACAAAGCATTGGATAGAAACATAGGAAGCCACATAGGATAC
>ML840909.1:0-13109 GCA_009831015.1 Picea engelmannii
AACCCACTTTTTGGTCATAATATCAGGCAAAATAATTAAAAATTACAAAAACAGGGTTAAAAGCCCACTTTTAAACCATAATATATGGTTAAGCCCCTTTGGAATAGGCACGCGCCCTATAATTGGTCACATGCAACTATATATGGCCAAGCATTGGCCCTAATCTTGTGCTAACTCCTGGTTACATGGCGCATATGATGTGACCGCCGATTTAGGATAGAATCCCACGCAATAAAAGGTGGGAAGGCTATTGATCTCGTGGGATCCCCTCGAGATCCGAGGGTTAGTGCCTATCTGTTATAACCCTAAATTGCACCACACATGCTTACCTGGCATCGGGCCAACTCATATCCCTTCATTGCCAAAACATCTGCTGAGAAACCTCTTTGAAAATCCTTTTGGGTTAAGTCACATGCGCCCTAACCCACTATTGCACGCGTTGGAACGTTGGCAGGCTTACTACTGCACGCGTTGGAACGGTGGCAGGCTTACTACAGCCCGTGTTTACCTAACAAAGCACAAAAATAGGAAAGTTGTTGACGGGACAAAAAGCTATGGGTCAGTTAACTGAAACTCCCAGCCATGCATGGCCCGAGAGTTCATCCAAAACCCTAGCTCCTTCTAGCCTATAAAAGAAGGGGTTGGGACAAATGGATTCGGAAATTGGGTAGAGTTTCTTTGCTATATTTTTCCTCTTCCAAATAGTCTGAAAGTTCCCCTTCTTTTATAGGCTAGAAGGAGCTAGGGTTTTGGACGAACTCTCGGCCATGCATGGTTGGGAGTTTCAGTTAACTGACCCATATCTTTTTGTCCCGTCGAAAACTTTCCTGTTTTTGTGGTTTGTTAGGTAAACACGGGTTGTAGTAGGTCTGCCAGCGTTCCAACGCGTGCAGTAGTAAGCCTGCCAGCATTCCAATGCGTGCAGTAGTGGGTTAGGGCGCGTGTGACTTAACCCAAAAGTATTTTCAAAGAGGTTTCTCAGCAGATGTTTTGGCAATGAAGGGATATGAGTTGTCCTGATGCCAGGTAAGCATGTGTGGTGCAATTTAGGGTTATAACACTATCGTGAACCCCCACTTTTCCCTGTCGCTTGGTTCTATGGTAGGGGTGTGTGAAATGATAATTGACCACGGGCTGGGGCTTAGCCCCAGCCCCCTCCACGCCATAACTTAATGCATTACAACATTTATATATTTGAATGTGTTATGTAAAACAAGAATCACATGGGTGTGTTGGTGTTGGGCCATTTATCAAAGCATTGGCTTGGTGGGTGGTCATGGGTTCAAAACCCATGGACCCCAAACATTTTTTAAACTTGCCATTCGACTGCTGACTAGGTGCCACGTGGCTGCCCATGCCTGGGCCACATGGCACCACTACATTTGCCCAAAATTCAACAAGTGTCACACTACCATTGGTCCAAGTCTGCATCCTTTGCCCAATGACAGGACGCCAAATGTCATTACCTGCCTCTGCCACGTCAGCATCCTGAATTAGCTTTGGTGATGTCATGTTGATGTCAACATTGACTTTTTTCTAGTTGACCTTTGACTTTTTAGTTGTTTGAGAAAATGGTCAGAGTGTGATAACTCTCGCATACAGAGACCGTTTGAGAAAGTAAATATACTTTCAGAATTAGAGTGACGAGCCGTTCGTAATGGAATTGGTTTCATCCAATTTTGAGAACTTTGATTTTTGAGCATTTTCTAAGCCTGGGGAGCCTCCTAGATCAATTCAGGACAATTTTATCGATAGTTTCCACTCGCCTTCTCAATCCATTCAAGGAAATGTGTCCAATTTTTTCCGAGAGCATAAAATCCAAACTAAGTTTCATAATGGAGTTTCGTAGGCTTCCGCAATTCTGTTTAGCCAAGGCCCATGTGACTAAACTAGCCAAAAATACCTGGCACACTGTTCTTGAAAATCGACCTCCTCTTCATAAATTGCATTTTGCCTCATTGACCAAAACCCTAGTGTTGGAGATACTCTAACCAATGGATTTCTAGTCGACAGAATGATGGCATAGGAGACCTAATAGCTAAAACTCGATCCTCCGGATCGAACGCAACTAACGGTTCATACATCTAAGTCTCGGTTTGAGTTTTATCGATAGTTTCAACTCACCTCCTCAAATCCATTCAAGGACATGTGGCCAATTTGGTCTGGTGACATAAAATCCAAACCGAGCAGCATAATGGAGTTTCGTAAGCTCCCACAAGTTTGTTTGGCCAAGGCCCATGCAACTACGCTAAAAAACACTCGACAAAGTGTTCTTGAAAATCGACCTCATATTCCGAAATTTCACTATGCCTCATTGACCAAAACCATAGTGTCAGAGATACACCAACAAATGGTTTTTCCGTTGACAAAATGATAGCTTAGGGGCCCCACTAGATGAAACCCGGTGCTCCGAACCCAATTCAACTGATGGTTCGTGCATCTGAGTCTCGGTTTTAGTTTTATTGCGAGTTGCAACTCGCCTCCTCAAGAAATTCAGTGACATGTGGCCAATTTGGTTCATGGGCATAAAATTCAAACCGAGAATCATAACAGACTTTCGTAAGCTCTCGCAAATCTATTTAGCCACCTTACACCACTCTACTTCTTTAGCCACCTAAATTCATGCATAAAATCATGTTTCAGGGCTACAACCATCTATGATACTCTCTATTGAATTTGTGGTATTTATTATGTGTGATGCAACTCAAATTTCTTTTTATCTTGAGTATGTACCAACATGTACTCCATCAAAATGAAGGGACCAAAAAGCTTGTTCCACAATTGTTGACTCACCCTTGATTAAATTATGTCTTGTTTCCCCAAATGAAGTGCCCAACTATGGGATAAACATTGAGATAAACATATCCTAGCCCATGAACCAACACCTAATCATGAAATTTACTAGCACATATGATAGGTACACTGAATATAGGTTTGACCCACCATAAGCAACAGTGAACGAGTTGTTTATATGTACATATTAGACCTAGTTTAGAGAGTGTAAGTTCCTCATATTGTTATTTCCAACAGGAGATACTAAGAGTCTTATTGAGATTTCTTCATCATGCATCTATGTTACTTTTGTTATCTAAATTGAGCGCCTAGGATTGTTAATGTTACTACCCATTTTTCTAATGGTTGTAGAACAACTACCAGGTGTAACAACATTTCCTCCCTACAAGATGGTTTCCTAGTTCCTTGAAATGATGTCGCAAGATTGAGCATATTCTAAGTATTTCATGATGGCTCTCCCATAAAATTATAAGTAATTTATGATCCATGATGCAACATCATATGATTCCATATACCATGAGCTTGTACAAATGACCAATTTATATAATAGTTGGTCACACAGAAAACCAATTGTTTCTTCTATGTTGTCAAGTACCCTTGTAGCACAAAACCTATGGTGAGAAAAATAATTATTTCATCCAAATAATTTGGTACTATGTCATTTCACCAAATGTTTTACTTCGCATGTTCTCAAAGTTGAGACCCTGTGAGATAAACCCATTGCATTATAGCTTGACTACCAAGGACATTTTGCAGGAAGTGCAGACTTGGTGCAATATAACCACCATCAACACATACATAGATGACTTCTTCCTCTTTCTAAAGAAAAACAAAAGTGAATACAATGATGAATTCCAAAGGGTTCTCATCATGGTCCATGACCCACTACTCCTCCCAACCTTTACTACACAAAAGAAACACAAATGTTTCATTGCTTCAAACTGAGCAAAACCCTAGTTCTGAAAATCGATGAAAAAAACAACTTCTGAAGGATTGGACCCAGGAGTGAGGGGTAACCTAACTAAAATACTATGCCAAGAATCCAATGGAGATGAGAGTTCATCAATCCAAGTCTTAGTATTCGTTATATGCCCAGTTGCAAGTCACATCCCAAACCATTTTGGGGACTCTTGGTAAATTCCTCCTCAGGGCATAAAATCCTAACAGAGAAATATTTTTGAGTTCCATGAGATGTTGTAATTTTTTTTAAGAATGGACTAGGTGACCACATTATCCATCCACTCCTGAAACATGGTTTCATAAATTGGACCCCTAAATCCAAATCTTGCATTGCTTCTTACTGAGAAAACCCCTAGTTCTCAAAATCGATGAAAAAAACAACTTTTGAGGGATTGGACTCGGGAGTGAGGGGTGCTCTAGTTGAAATCCTATGCCAGGAATCCAACGAATATGACGGTTCCTCAATCTAAGTCTCATTTTCCGTTATATGCCCAGTTGCAAGTCGCATCCCAAACCATTTCGGGAACTCTTGGCCAATTCCTCTTCATGGCATAAAATCCTAACGAAGAATCATTTTTGAGTTTCGTGAGATGTTGCAAGCTTGTTTAGGAATGGAATAGTTGACCACATTGTCCATCCTCCCCCGAGGCACAATTTCATAATTTGGACCCCTAAATCCAAATGTTGTATTGCTTCAAACTGAGCAAAACCCTAGTTCTCAAAATCGATGAAAAAAATAACTTTCGAGGGATTGGACCTAGGAATGAGGGGTTCTCTAGCTGAAATCATATGCTGGGAATCCAACGGAGATGGAAGTTCCTCGATACAAGTCCCTATTTTCATTATATGCCCAGTTGCAAGTCGCACCTCAAACCATTTCAGGGACTCTTGGACAATTCATCCTTGGGGCATAAAAACCTAACGGATCAACATTTTTGAGTTCTGTGAGATGATGAAAAACAAATTAGGCATAGACAAGGTGACCACATTGTCCATCCACTCCTGAGGCACAGTTTCATAAATTGGACCCCTTAATCCAAATGTTGTGTTGCATCAAATTGAGCAAAACACTAGTTCTCGAAATCAATGAGTAAAGCAAATTCCTAGGCATGGCACCTGGGAGTGAGGGGTGCTCTAGCTAAAATCCTATCCCAGTAATTCATCGAAGTCAACAGTTCCTCAATATGAGACTCAATTTTTATTTTATGCTCAATTGCAAGTCACATCCCAAACCATTTTGGGGACTCTTGGCCAATTCCTCCTCAGGGCATAAAAGCATAATGGAGAAGCATTTTTGAGTTCCATGAGATGATGAAAGTTTTTTTAGTCATGGACTAGGTGACCACATTGTCCATATACTCCTGAGGCATGGTTTCATAAATTGGACCCCTAAATCCAAATGTTGCATTGCTTCAAACTGAGAAAAACACTACTTCTCGTAATCGATGAAAAAATCAACTTCTAAGGGATTAGACCCGGGAGTGAGGGGTGATCTAGCTAAAATCCTATACTAGGAATTCAACGGAGTTGATGGTTCCTCCATACGAGTCTCGGTTTTTGTTATATTCCCAGTTGCAAGTCGCATCCCAAACCATTTCAGGGACTCTTGGCCAATCCCTCCTCAGGGCATTAAAACCTAACGAAGCAGCATTTTTTAGTTCTGTGAGATGATGCAAGCTTGTTTAGGCATGGAATATGTGACCACATTTTCCATCCGCTCTCGAAGCATGGTTTCAAAAATTGGACCCCTAAATCCAAATGTTGCATTGCTTCAAACTAAGCAAAACCCTAGTTCTCAAAATCAATGAAAAAAATAACTTCTGAGGGATTGGACCCGGGAGTGAGGGGTGATCTAGCTGAAATCCTATGCCAGGAATCCAAAAGAGACGACGGTTCCTCAATCTGAATCTTGGTTTTCTTTATATGCCCAGTTGCAAGTCGCATCCCAAACCATTTCGGGGACTCTTGGCCAATTCCTCCTCGGGGCATAAAAACCTAACGAAGTAGCAGTTTTGAGTTCCATGAGATGTTGCAAGCTTGTTTAGGAATGGAATAGGTTACCACGTTGTTTATCTGATCCTGAGGCATGGTTTCATAAATTGGACCCCTTAATCCAAATGATGGATTGCTTCAAACTGAGAAAAACACTAGTTCTTGAAATCAATGAGTAAAGCAACTTCCGAGGCATGGTACCCGAGAGTGAGAGGTGATCTAGCTGAAATCCTATCACATTAATCCATCAGAGTCGACAATTCCTCAATCCAAGTCTTGATTTTATTTTTTATTCCCAGTTGCAAGTCGCATCCCAAACCATTTCGGGGACTCTTGGTCAATTCCTCCTCATGGCATAAAATACTAACGAAATTTTTTAGTTTCCTGAGATGTTGCAAGTTTGTTTAGGAATGTACTAGGTGACCACATTGTCCATCCACTCCCAAGGCATGGTTTCCTAAATTGGACCCCTAAATACAAATGTTGCATTATTTCAAACTGAACAAAACACTAGTTCTCAAAATCAATGAGTAAAGCAACTTCTGAGGGAATGGACATGGGAGTGATGGGTGCTCTAGCTAAAATCGTATGCCATAAATCCAAGGGAGATGATGGTTCCTCAATCTGAGTCTCATTTTTCATTAAATGCCCAGTTGCAAGTCGCATCCCAAACCATTTCGGGGACTCTTGGCTAATTCCTTCTAAGGGCATATAAACCTAATGGAGCAACATTTTTGAGTTTTGTGAGATGTTGCAAGCTTTTTTAGGCATGGACTATGTGACCACATTCTCTATCCTCTCTCTGAGACACAGTTTCATAAATTGGACCCCTAAATCTAAATGTTGCATTGCTTCAAACTGAGAAAAACCCTAGTTCTCAAAATCGATGAAAAAACAACTTCTAAGAGATTGGACTCGGGAGTGAGGGGTGATCTATCTGAAATACTATGCCAAGAATCCAACGGAGATGACGGTTCCTCAATTAGAGTCTCGGTTTTCATGATATTCCTAGTTGCAAGTCACATCCCAAACCATTTCGGGGACTCTTGTTGAATTCCTTCTCATGGCATAAAATCCTAACAGAGCATCATTTTTTAGTTCCGTGAGATGTTGGAAGCTTGTTTAGGAATGGAAAAGGTGACCACATTATCCATCTTCTCATGAGGGATGGTTTTATAAATTGGACCCCTTAATCCAAATGTTGCATTGCTTCAAACTGAGCAAAACACTAGTTCTCGAAATCAATGAGTAAAACAACTTTTGAGGCATTGCACCCAGGAGTGAGGGGTGCTCTAGCTGAAATCCTATCTCAATAATTCATCGGATTCAATGGTTTCTCAATTCGAGTCTCGATTTTATTTTTATGCGCAGTTGCAAGTGGCATCCCAAACCATTTCAGGGACTCTTGGCCAATTCCTCCTCAAGGCATAAAAACCTAACGAAACAACTTTTTTGAGTTTCGTGAGATGTTTCAAGATTTTTTAGGCATGGACTATGTGACCACATTGTCCATCCACTCCCAAGGCATGGTTTCATAAATTGGACCCCTAAATCCAAATGTTTCATTGCTTCTTACTAAGCAAAACCCTAGTTCTCAAAATCGATGAAAAAAACAACTTGTGAGGCATTAGACCTAGGAATGAGGGGTGCTCTAGTTGAAATCATATGCCAGGAATCTAACAAAGACTATGATTTCTCAATGAGTATTGGTTTTCATGATATTCCTAGTTTTAAGTCGCATCCCAAACATTTCGAGGACTCTTGGCTAACTCTTCCTTGGGGCATAAACACCTAATGGCGTAGCATTTTTTAGTTTTGTGAGATGTTGCAATCTTTTTTAGGCATGGACTAGGTGACTACATTGTCCATCCTCTCTTGAGTCATGGTTTCATAAATTGTACCCCTAAATCCAAATTTTGCATTGCTTCTTACTGAGAAAAACCCTAGTTCTCCAAATCGATGAAAAAAACAACTTACGAGGCATGGGAACCAAAAGTGAGGGGTGCTTTAGCTGAAATCCTATGCCAGGAATCCAATGGAGATGACAGTTCCTCAATCTGAGTCTCAACTTTTTTTATATTCCCAGTTGAAAATCACATCCCAACCCATTTTGGGGACTCTTGGCCAATTCCTCCTCAGGGCATAAAAACCTAACAGAGTATCATTTTTTAGTTCCATGAGATGTTGCAAGATATTTTAGGCATAGACTAGGTGACCACATTATCCATCCACTCCCAAGGCATGGTTTCATAAATTGGACCCCTAAATCCAAATGTTGCATTGCTTCTTACAGAGCAAAGCCCTAGTTCTTCAAATCGATGAAAAAAACAACTTATGAGGCATGGGACCCGGGAGTGAGGGGTGCTCTAGCTAAAATCCTATGCCAGGAATCCAATGGAGACGACAGTTCCTCAATCTAAGTCTCGATTTTCATTATATGTTGAGTTGCAAGTCGCATCCCAAACCATTTCAGGGACTCTTAGCCAATTCCTCCTTAGGGCATAAAAACCTAACGAAGCAACATTTTTGAGTTCCGTGAGATGCTACAAGCTTATTTAGGCATGGACTAGGTGACCACATTATTGATCCGCTCATGAGGGATGGTTTCATAAATTGGACCCCTTAATCCAAATGCTACATTGATTAAAACTTATCCAAACACTAATTATCGAAATCAATGAGTAAAGCAACTTTTGAGGCATGGCATCCGAGAGGGAGGGGTGATCTAGCTCAAATCCTATCCCAGTAATCCATTGAAGTTGAAGTTTCCTCAATGCTAGTCTTGATTTTCTTTTTATGCCCAGTTGAAAGTGGCATCCCAAACCATTTCGGAGACTCTTGGTCAATTCCTCCTCAGAGCATAAAAACCTAACAAAGCGACATTTTTGAGTTATGTGAGATGTTTCAAGCTTGTTTAGGCATGTACTAGGTGACCACATTGTCCATCCACTCAAGAGGCATGGTTTCATAAATTAGACCCATAAATCCAAATGTTGCATTGCTTCTTATTGAGAAAAACCCTAGTTCTCCAAATCAATGAAAACAACAACTTCTGAGGCATGCGACCCAGGATTGAGGGGTGCTCTAGCTAAAGTCCTATGCCAGGAATCCAACGGAGATGATGGTTCCTCCATCTGAGTCTCAGTTTTTGTTATATGTTGAGTTTCAAGTCACATCCCAAACCATTTCGGGGACTCTTGGTCAATTCCTCCTCATGGCATAAAAACCCAATGGAGCAGCATTTTTTAGTTCTTTGTGATGTTGCAAGCTTATTTAGGAATGGACTAGCTGACCACATTATCGATCCACTCGCGAGGCATGGCACCCGGGAGTGAAGGGTGCTCTAGATACAAGGCATGCAAAGAAAAGGCATGACATAACATGGCAAGGCGGGGCATGATATGGAAATTCATGGTATGGAAAGACAAGGCATGGCAAGTGAATGCAAGGCATGGTATGTAGGGGCATGGCATGGAAAGGCATACCATTAGATAGCAAGGCATGGCATGGCATGGAATGGAAAGGCAAGACATGGCATGGAAACGCATGGCATGGCATGGAAACGCATGGAAAGGCAAGGAATGCAAAGGCAAGCCATGGCATGGAAAAGTATGGCATGGTATGGACAGACAAGGCCAAGCATTTCAAATCATGGTATGGAGGGGCATGTGGCATGGAAATGAATACCATACGATATCAAGGCATGGCAAGGCAAGGCAATGCATGGCAAGGCTAGGCATGGAATTGCATGGCAAGGCAAGGCATGGAAAGGCTAGGCATGGAATTGCATGGCAAGACAAGCCATGTAAAGGCAAGGAATGGCATGGAATCTCAAGGAAAGTCAATGCATGGCATGGAAAGACAATGCAATGCAAGGTATGACATGGCAAGGCATGACATGGCATGGCATGGAGGGGAAAGGCATGATATGGAAAAGCATGGTATGGAAAGACAAGGAATGACAAGTGAATGTAAGGCATGGTATGAAGAGGCATGGCAAGGAAAGGCATACCATATGATAGCAAGGCATGGCATGGCATGGCATGGAACAAAAATTCATGGCATGGAATGGCAAGAAAATGCATGCAAAAGGCAAGGCATGGCATGAAAAGACAAGACAATGCATGGAACGACAAGGGTAGGCAATGCATGGCATGACAAGGTAAGGGATGGCATGGCAAGGAATGCAAAGGTGAGGCATGGCATGGCATGGCATGGCATGGTATGGCAAGGAAAGGCATGGAAAGGAAAGGCACGACATGGCATGGTAAGGAAAGGAAATGCATGGCAAGGAAAGGCAATGCAAGCATGGCACTGCAAGGCATGGAAATACATGGAATGGCATGACAAGGAAAGGCAAGGAAATACACCTTGACACCTGTTATTACATTTTTTCATACTTTTCAACCCTTTAGGGCTTGATGTATTGAATTTTTTCTTTGGAAGGATTGACATTTAGATGTGGTCTAGTTGAATGAGTATCGAGAGCATCTTCAAAAGTACGTATAAACTAGTTAATTCTCAAAGGACCTTTGAAGCATATTACAATGGGCCAAAATGTCCTAGAAAAATATTCATTTTTGAAATATAAGAGAAAAAGATATATAGACCAATTAATTCTCAAAGGATTTTTGTAGGTAAACATAATCATATATAGCACAAAATGGACAGGGTTGGCACTTACGGTTATGTAATAGAATTTACAATTGATAATTAAAATGTATAACACATTTTTTTATGATCTTTACTAACGTTTATTGGAATTGTTACATGTTTTACAACATTGGAATGACTTCTTATTTGTAACTTATTTGAAATTTTATTATGGTATGTGCACTTTGATATGATGTAATATGATTATGCTTTTGTTTCATATGTTGTAATATTAGAAATATAACACAAAAAATACATATTTCATGAAAAAAATAATAACTTTTCATTTTGAATGTTCTTTTTTGCATAACACGGGTCTTCTAGAAGATCTAGTTGAACCTCATGAGATAGATCCAGAATATAATGGGTCTGATACAGACACAGGAGATGATGATGATGAGGCAAATGAAGAAGACAATGTAAATGGCGACGACGATGATGACCACATTGATGATGATCAAGATAATGATGATGACCTAGTTGCTGGTATTATCTAGTGACATTGATCATATAAACTCCATCATTGATCATTGTTGATATATTGTTATGATTCCTATTTTCATGTTACTATCATATGTATCATTTTCACCTGCAATAACATATTATTGAGTTTTATCATTTGGACAGATATCATCTTAACTTATGTTGATTGTTAGCCATGTATCATTCTGACATGTTATTGATCTACTGTCATATTTGACTTTCACTTGTTGTAGTTATATATGATGTTGATATTATCAGTATTAAAGATATAAGTTGTTTGACATGATACTTATCTAATATTGATATATTTGACTAGTTTTAATTATAGATGACGATCAACTTATAATCATTATCTTGTTATTTTATATATATTGTGTGTTGTATATTTTATTTAGATGAAGATTTAATAAGTATAATGATGTTGTTAGTTTCTATGGATGTCCAGTTCCCTAAAAATTCTTTATAAAATCTATCATATAAAATACTTCAAATGCAATATGACTTACTCTATAATAATATAAGTTTTTTAAGATGCATGATATATTTAACTAATTAAATTGAAATAAAAAAAGTTGAATTACTAAATGGAAGCTAAAAAGTGTTGGACACACCGACCACACTGAGAGGGGGGGGTGAATCAGTGTAGGGATCTTTTTAAAACTTCTCCTTCACAAAACTCCTTAGTTAGCAATCACCTTTTACTCATTACTTATTGTTGTCATTTATAACCAGTTAAATGTGAATATACATCAACAACATATATCATCAATAATTCATCACCACAAAGAACACAAGATGTATGCACAATTTTCTTTTTATTATGGACTGCAATCCTTGGGTTATCAACAACAACTGAATAGAGTTACAACTCCACAAGAGCACCAGCTCTACAATGTAAAACTCAGCATACACAACTCAGCACCAACTAAGAAGAGGAATCAATCATCAACATATACCAATATGTCAACAGGTACTCAACCTGTCAATAGTACAGCACGTGTATGTACACGCCCTACCAGTAGTACAACTTGTGTATGTACGTGGCATGTCTGTACTACAGCCTGTGTATGCCTTCTGATTAATTAGGGTTTTCTCTCTACGAAAAACTCAGATCCTCTGCAGCCTTCAGTCACATCCACTTATGTCTTTCACTTTCCAAACTAAACCATAACCAATCTCAACATATCCATACTCTCCAACAAATTACACTCATGCTCCTCAATCATACAATATGAATGCTACTCAAACATAAGTAACCAATGTACTATGGAAACCATATTAGTATTGAAACATAAGAGTGTTCTTCACTCCACTAATCAATCAACATAGCCATATCACCACAATCATACAAAGAATGCCTTAAGAATTCACCATACAATAAGCAAGAGTATCCATTAAGACAATTATGTAACCATACCGGAGTTTCTATGGCATATCTGAGCCCATAGAATGCAAATATGGAATCTGCCTCATCCTTCAAGAACCTGGCACCAACTCACATTCAAGTCTCCATGACTTTATCCAACTGTATGTGCTATGTCTTCCTTCAGCCCATGTGTGTATGCGCTCTAGCTCACTGCATTCTATGTATGTACGCGCTCTGTCCTACTACTGCTTTTGTACTCCTTCATAAACTAGGGTTTCTGAACTTCTGAAACTTTCGTCGTCATGATCTCAAACTTACGGAAAATTTGATGCGTTCATGAGATCCTCCATTCAATCTCTCTCTTAGAATAGATATTCAATATATGCTCAAGAGATACCTTTTACAAGAGACCCCTTGCCTCTTATTTATATTCTTTGAGTAGCTTCCTTATAATCATTTTCTAGGTCACTTTGTTCACATAGCCACTTTGTCCAGATAGTCACCTATGTCCAACTTTGCCCAATTTTCCACTTGTCCATGTATCCAATAGTCACTTGACCACTTAACCCATTTTCCTCATTTTAGGGTTAACCTTCTTATAACCACTTTCCATAATTAGAAATTTCTCCATTTACTTTATTATTTAAATAATCCTCTTTGACTTTGTCACTTCACTTTATTATTTAAATAATTCTCTTTGACTTTATCACTTAACTTTTAAATAATTTCTTCTTTGCAAGCACTTTGAATTCTTTGACCTTTTGGGGCTTCAAACCAACATATGATGGTCCTCCAACTTCGTAAGGCCATAAATCTCAAACCGTGAGGAGTTATGTGACATTCCACATACCACCGGAAATGG
>ML840909.1:40754-60704 GCA_009831015.1 Picea engelmannii
GAGCAATCAGTTGGATGAGCAAAAGAAAAGTTGTAGTGGCACTCTCAACTACAGAAGTTGAATACATGGAAGCCACTCATGCAAGCAAGGAAGCAGTATGGTTACAAAGATTGTGTTCAAGTATTGGGTTGGTACAATAACCAGTGAGATTAGATTGTGATAGTCAGAGTGCAATCTTCCTGGCAAAGAACCCAGCTTATCATTCGAAGACAAAGCATATTGATGTTCAGTATCACTTTGTGAGAGACATGGTTGAGGAAAAGAAGGTGTTGTTGGAAAAGGTTGACACTTTGAAGAATGTTGCAAATTCATTGACAAAGTCTGTGAGCACAGAAAATTTCTCCTAGTGTAGAGTAACAATTGGCATTAATGCCCTGGATTGTTGACTATACGAGCCCCTGGACCCCTGGATGCAAAGAAAACAACAAGTGGGAGAATGTTGGGTATGTGTTATATTATTTTCATGTGGGTGTGTGGGCACATCAGATTTGACAAATGCATCTGACGTTTTTACTATTTTTAGCAGATTTTGCTATTTTTAGCAGTTTTCTAAATTAAGCCTGGATTAAGGGATTAGGGTTTTGGTATCTATGGAATACCTAAAAAAATTGTATATATTGTATAGTGAATGGTGAAATTCGATATAATGAATATAAGAAAGGTTTTCCCGGTTGAGGGTTTCTGGTATAAAATCTTTGTGTACTCTATGTATGAGCCATTGATTAAATTTTGTTTTTCTTAAGAATCTATATGCATTGCTTTACTTCACAGGTCTAAAACTTACAAGAAAGACTCTTGGTATGTTGATTTATCTTACTTCCTTTTTCATGGCACATGTCCCAAACATCTAAATCCTAGAGAGAGAAGAGATCTAAGATTAAAATATGTCTAGTATCGCCTTATTAATTATGTGTTATTTCATGTGAATTATGATGGAGTATTACTTAGATGTATTGAAAAGGAAGATGCTAAAAAATTATTAAGAGAATTTCATGATGATCTAGTAGGTGGAAATTATGCAAGAGAAATTATTTCCCAGAAAATATTGAGGGAGGGATTGTATTAGCCAATGTTTTTCAAGGATGCACATGCACATGTAAGAAAATGCAAAGTCTGTCAACTAAGTGTTGGGAAAGAAAAGAAGGCATCCATTCCATTGCAGCCAATAGCCATCTATAGACCTTTTGAGCAATGGGGAATATATGTCATAGGGGAGATAAATCCAAATTCATCTAAACAACGCAAATACATCTTGAATGCAACCAATTGTTTCATGTGATGGTTAGAAACCATTCCCCTTACCCATATTAATGATAAAGTGGTGATTCAATTCCTGGAGAAACACATAATAACAAGGTTCGGGGTACCTTCTATTTTAGTTTTTGACAATGATGCATATATTTCTTCTACTCTTTTGAATTAATTCTCTCTAGACAAGGGAATTATACTGAGATATTCCTCCAATTACTACCCATAAGGAAATGGTGTTGTAGAATCGACCAATAAAAACCTAGTAAGAATTCTTAAAAATACCATAGTGGAAAACAATAGGAATTGGCATAGTGCACTTCACCATGCTCTATGGGATGATAGGGTAACTCCTAAAGTATCCTTAGGAAATTCTCCCTATTTTTTTATTTACAAACAAGAACTTATCCTACCAACTAATTTGTATCTCCCATCTCTACAACTTTCTCAGGCCTCAAGGGGTCAACCATTGCCAAGCATGCAGTAAAGAATATACACACTTTTGATGGTTGAGGAAGAAAGGGAAAGGTCTGGTAAAAAAAWTTCAGCTCACCAACAATTAGTTAAAAGGTAGTTTGATAAGCACAAATTAGGAGACAAAAACCTTGAGGCATGAGACTTTTAAAATGGGACAAAGTTCACGAGGCAAAGGGGAAACATTCCAATTTCAAAATCTATGGCTTGGTCCTTTCCAAGTTGCTAAGAAGATTGGGGTAGAAACATACCAATTTCATAACCTTAGGGGTGAGCTTGATTCCCTCCTTGTTAACGGCCAGGCACTAAAATGATTATTTTCCCAGTTGCCCAGCACACGCAGTTTTGTATCATAGTTTTCCTTTCTTTGTTTTTCCTTTCTTTATTTCACTTTAGTTAGAGTTGATCTTTCAGTTTGTTTGAGTTGTGTTCTTTGTTTCTAAATTTGGTTTGGTTTTGTTCTTGGNCAGTTGCCCAGCACACGCAGTTTTGTATCATAGTTTTCCTTTCTTTGTTTTTCCTTTCTTTATTTCACTTTAGTTAGAGTTGATCTTTCAGTTTGTTTGAGTTGTGTTCTTTGTTTCTAAATTTGGTTTGGTTTTGTTCTTGGTCTTTATTTTGGTTGTTGAAGTGATATTGATATCTAGTCTTGTGGTGAAACCTAGAAAAAAAGTTTCTCGTATCCTAATATTTCACCATTAAAAACAAAAGTAATGAATTATAAATCAATGAAAGGTCCTAATCTAGGGATTATTTGTATTTCTATATACATATCAAATGAGAAATGAACAAGTTGTATGTTTTCTGGTTGGAAATAACTAAGGGGAATACTGGATAGAGGGAGAGTATAGTCCATTGTAGCATCCCCAACAACCAATTGGGCTATGCCACATAAAAATTTTGAACTGTATACAATATTTAAACATATAGAAACTCTACAAATGCACATATTCATACAAAATAATAATAATAATACATATGCAACACACACAGGAAAAACCCATAAAAATAAACACATACATAATAATGCAACATGTAATTTAACACACGGTTGACACTTATCTTGGTAAAAATATCACCAACTATGTGTAGACCTTCCACGTTCCTCCCAGCCTTATACCATACTACTCAAAACTCTCAGTAATGGGTCACCCTCGAGCTGGGACTAAACTCCACCTGGGTGAAGGAATTCCTAACCAGGCTGATGTATCTCAGACAGCAAGAAAAAATATGTCACAGGTGCCCACTCGAACTAACAGCCTATAGTCCTTCATTCCCACATGCATGTCCCACCCCAGGAAGTGTGCCCCTTCTCTTCTCAACAGTCCTTCGACTGCACCACTTCCTTTCCGGGGCTTCAGCAATAGGCTGGACAGGAAGTCTCATTGCCCTGTAGTTGCAGTTTGACACCTTTGGGAAATCAATTCCCAACAATTCTCTCACCTAGAGAGAATTTCTCACGGGCCTGACAACCTGCCTCTTCAATCTCCCATGGGCCTGACAACCCGCTTCTTCAATCCATATCCTAAGCTAACCAGGTAAAGATACAGGTACATGTAAGGGTACAATGACAGGAAGGTACAGAGAACAACTGAATGAGTGAGTGGATGATGATGGAATGAATGCAAAATGAACGAAGTCCAAACTATATGTATGCATGTTCCCAACTTGACACTTGTCATGTTGAGAACTACTTTGGCCCACTTGTCCCCATCCTTAGAATTTAGGATAAAATAATTATCCATACTTTATACTTTAAGGGATATTAATATAATATCCCTTTTTTTCTTAAGCTCCCTAGTTTATCCCTTATCTTTAACTTTATCCCCCTTTCCTTAACTAGTGGAGTTTAGTCCGCCATACTCTTTTACATGGTTGGTTTTCCACAGTGATGTGTTTTTCATTAATATTTGCATGTGATTACATTTACATTTATAGATATAATTCATTTTCTGCATCTCGGCTCACCAGCCTCAAAACACAACATATACATGAAGGTTCTCTGGCCTCAAAATCATGTGCACTTAAGTTTCTTGCACGCGGTGTCCTGGAATGTGCACACTTCATCATTTTAGTGCGCAGTACATGTGCACACTATACCATGGAAGGTGCATGCAAAATGATAGCAAACATCACACCAACTTAAGTACATTTGCATTTACATTTGCAGTTGGGGTTTGGCCTAGGGGTATTACATTCCCCTCCCCTTATTTATGCATTGTCCTCAATGCAACATATACAACCAAAATTTCAAAAAGCCTCAAAAATATGCAGGTATACTGCCCTCATAGCATCCTCGTGCTCCCAAGTTGCATCTTCAGGACTGTACCAGGTCCATTGGACCTTTAGTATATCTATGGCTCAATTCCAAAGTTTCTTGATCTTCCAGTCCAATATGCATATCGGATGCACTTGAAAGGTGCCTTCTTGCTCCACCTAAATCGCATTCCAATCAATGACATGATTAGCATCAGGTATATACTTTTTGAGCAATGATACATGGAATGCATTATGAATAGACATTGATGCAAGCAAGGAAAGCATGTATGCTACAGGCCCAATCCTTTATAGGATTTCAAACGGCCCACAATAGCGAGCTGCCAACTTTGAACAATTTCCCAATTTTATGGAACTTTTGTTGGCCTTTACTTTTAAGAATACATGGTCACCCACTTTAAATTCCCTGTGAGTTCTTCCCTTATCAGCATAGTTTTCGTGCCTGTCTTAAGCAGCTTTTAAATTTTATTTTATTTTCAACATTTTCTCTTCCATTTCCATGAGTAATTCTGGCCCAACTACTGCTCTATCTGCTAGGTTGTCCCATCTTACCGATGCGTTGCACCTTTTGCCACAAAGTGTCTCAAATGTGCTCATCTTTAGAGATGTTTGGTACCCATTGTTATAAGCAAACTCTACTAAGTGTAGGTAGTCTTCCCATTTTTATGGTTCAACATAAGTGGTTCAACATAGGTAGTCTACTGCTCAACATATCCTCAATCACTTTATTCACCCTCTTTGTTTGTCCATCTGATTATGGATGATAAGTTGTACTAAAATTCAAATTTGTTCCAAATCCCTTAAATAATCCTTTCCAA
Organism: Picea engelmannii; assembly: GCA_009831015.1. Lineage (NCBI taxonomy): Eukaryota > Viridiplantae > Streptophyta > Pinopsida > Pinales > Pinaceae > Picea > Picea engelmannii. The sequence continues at coordinate 45,572 of ML840909.1, forward strand.
AAATTTGATGTAAATTTTGGATCTCTGTCAAACACAATTTTCTTGGGTATACCATGTAATCGAACAATTTCTCTCATATAAATATCAGCAATGTTGGCTTCCTTGCTAGTGAGCTTTACTAGAATAAAATGGGCAGTTTTAGTAAGCTTATCCACCACTACCATAATAGAGCCATGCTTCTTGTTTGTTCTGGGTAGTTTGGTGATGAAATCCATTGTTACAACTTCTCATTTCCACTCAGGAATGGGTAATGTATGTAGAAAACTAGTTGGGTGTCTATGCTCATCCTTGACCTTTTTACACTCCAAACATGTGGAAAAAAAATCAACAACTTCTTTCTTCATTCCTGGCCAATAATATTGTCTCTCGACAGTTGCAATAGTTTTCTAATAAACTGGGTGTCTAGCATAAGGTACATTATGCATTTCTCTCAATATCATATTTTTCAATTCCTGGAAATTTGGTATATAAATTATTCCCCTGTACATGAGAATTTCATCATTTTCTAGCTTATAGTCTTCAATTTTTTGCTGCAAAATACCCTGCTGTAATTTTGTTATTATTTCCATGTATTGCAAATCTGATTTTGTAGCCTCTAAGATTATGTCTTTCAAATTTGATTGGTACATGCTTATGGTTGTAGAATGAAACTCGTGCACCCTTCCGCTAAGTGCATCAGCCACCTTTCTCTTTCCCTTTGATATGCTTTATATCAAATTCATATTCACTCATAAATTCTAACCACCTGCTTTGTCTGGCATTTAGAGTTGGTTGTCCAAATACATATTTCAGACCACTATGGTCTGTCCTCAACTCGAACCTTTTTCCCATGAGGTAGTGCCTCCACATCTTCAAGGCCTACACTATGGCTGTAAACTCCAAATCATGAGTAGTATAGAGCCTTTCATGCTCCTTCAACTTCCTTGATTCATAGCATACAACATACCCATTTTGACTAAGAACTCCACCAAGCCCTTCTTTACATACATTAGTGCATACAATGAAGTCTTCATTTGGATCAACAATCCTTAGTATTGGAGCACTTGTTAATAAATGGTGCAAGTGTTGGAAACTCTTTTCACAATCCAATTTCCACTGAAACTTCACACCCTTCTTTTGCAAGGAAGTGATTGGGTGTGCAATCTTTAAGAATCCTTCAATAAATCTCCTATAGTATCCTGCAAGGCCCATGAATGATCTGACCTATGTCACATTTTGCAACATACCCGGCCACTGAACATATCATCACCAAGAACACTATTCATTGTCTCAATTTCCCATCCTAGATCCTTACTTATCCACTGGCAGTGATAATCACTCAGAGGAAGAGTTACCCTGCAAAATCCTACACACCAAGGCTTGCAACATCATGAGGAGACCTGGTTTTGTTAGATAAGAACCCTGATCACTCGAAGGCAAGTAATAAATATTGGGTTAGTATGCAACTTCAGTGAGGAAACTATGATTCTCATGACATTGAGAGCCAAAATTCTTAGACTATACAGCAACCAACATGTCAATTGACCCACTGGTGTTACGATTAAAATTGATCTTGTTGATCATTTACATTATGCATTTGGTGATTGGTTTCCTAGTTGAGATCCCCTTTTGGCTCAAGCTATGAATAAATGAAGTCAAATCATGTGTTAAGGGAGAACATAGAAAGGGCCTACAACTTTATTTTTTTAAAGCCAACAAAACCTTATTTGTTATTTCAAAATTTTGGAGAGAATCTATACTCAAATATGCAGGGTGGTATCTATTCCTTCAAAAGTTCAAGGGGTTGTTCATCCTCTTCATTTTTCATATATGTCATGTGTCATATATGCTACAACAAGATGATGCATGGAATATATAGATGCAGTTGATTACTTTCAAAAGCACTCCCTAGATTACCAAATATGTAATGCACAATTTGGTGTTGTCCCCACATTGAAGCATGTGTGGTCATTGAAAGGCCATGAGAGATATATGCTCATGTAAGTGGATGTTTTTTTTTTCGGTTTGCATGTAGCTTGCATGTAGCTCATTGAGAAGCGATCAACACAAGGTCATTGGACGGTTTGTTTGAGGAGGTCCTCAATTAAATCAAACAAACCAAGAGTGCTTCAGATTTGTCACTAGCCTAGGTCAGTTCTAGCTCTTAAATGCCAAAGTATAGGAAGAGGCCATGATTCTTAGATGCTCTCGGTGATTGATATGTTTTGTTGTTAATAGATTGGTTGTTGTGCGAGATACTTAGAGAACAATCTATTTCTTGTGCTCTTATGGTGTGAATCTACATAATTTTGGTGCATGGTAGTTGCATGGTATACTTGCTTGAGCGACTCATTAAATTTGTCAGGTTGATCAGAGTTTTTCCAAATGAGGTGCTTTTGATCCCTACACCCATGACCTTGGTTCTAATGTACATTTGGGTTTTGTGTGGAACCAACAAGCTATGATTGTGCATATTGTGGATTTGGTCTTGTCACTAGAAATTGGTTTGGGTGTACCATTCAAATGTGATATGTGCAAGTATAGATACTACAGGAGGATTTCTCTTCAACTATGACCTCCAAATTGTGGTGCATCCCTAGAAAAATGGAGGTGATCTGTCATAACCATATGATTGACATTCTATTAAAGCATCAAATTATGAGCAGGTTGGTGTTTGGGTATTTGGCATTGAAGAATGTGTATTAGATCTTTCTTGGTAAATACTCATTTGCAGTTTTAACCATTTAGAACCTGGAACGGATATGTATACTCATCACATGATTTGTTAAATGAAGATAAGTACACTAGCTTGAAAAGGATTTCTCAGGTTAAACAAGATTCACCTAGGGCAGGTGGCAAAGAGATCTGGGATAAAACACCAACCTTCTTTGGTTGGGAAATCATCTAACAAGCAAGCCAAGAAAAGGGAAGAGAAGTCACTAAAGGAAATATCTACAACAAACATAATTTGTGTCACTATTTTCATCTTGGTCATTTTTTGACATCATTTTGTAGAACATCAACTATACCTTTTTCTTGCATGAGGACATGAAAGGACTCAGGCATGGGAGAGATGTTAGGCCTCCAATTTGACGTTATTTTCACCACCAATTAATCCCTTTTGACCACTTAACCCTTTCTTTTAACCTCATCATTTGATCCTTTTACCATGTTCTTCAATGGAAATGTCATCCCAAGCTTGCAAAGTAATTATGTGATTAATTCAATAACTTTTACATTCATGTTTTTTATGTAGTCATTCTAGAGTGAAATATAGAGAATTATATTATAAGCACCTATTTTTTTTTAATTGGAGAGAAGGCCTAGAGCATATTCAAGTTTGTTAGTTTGAAACTTGGATTTTATAAAGCTTTCCATACCAATCTAGGAGTTAGAGAGGTCACATGAAGCAGTTAATGGTGTTACTTTATTTTATAGAGTTTTTGTTTGGTTTAGCATAAAGAGAAAAGGCATAAGAGAGTGACAAATTAGAGTTTAAAGTGTGAAAATTAACTTTTTGTAAGGTTTTGGTGTGCCTTTATTATATGTGTGGCCACCTGTCTTTTCATTAAAGGATTTGTATGTTTTTTCTTCTTGATAAGACATCATGACTTCATTTTGTAGGCTTGCCTAAATGTGGACTATGGAAAAGATGATACGTGAACTCTCAATTATGGAATTTACAACTGGGATTGAATCACTCAATCGCAATAAATTGTCTTCAGCAACCATGAATTAGAGAGTGATGCATAATACATTAAATGAATCCTAAGTAGATTATCAAATATGTTAGCAAAACAATTTTGATTTTTGTAACAATGGAGAAAGTATTCATTCCCAAATGAATGAATCACCACCCATCTCTATAATTGTATGATAAGCCCTAAATTTACCATTTTTACTCATTCCTTTTTCATCCATTTTCCTTCTATCACTGTGTAAACATTCCCTTTTGAATACCTACAACAATCCCAAGTTATTAATAAATCCATTCAAGATTATCTACTAGTTTCTTCTTAATTGAAATATTTTGATGTGATCATGGAAATGAGATGAGTGCTTGGGTTGCTTAAGTTCCTAAATTTAAATGTGTGAATTGCATGCTACCCTTGGTGTAAGTCATGATCACAACAAAGTTACTCCTGTCACTATTTAAGGGGTATGTTATATTCTAAGAATGCCAAGGTTGAATTAAAGCCTTACAATAGGTATGATTATTATTGTAGACTCACTGACCCTTCATAACGGTCCAAAAGAGAAATTCATAAGGGAATGTCACCCATTTCAAGATACTTATATTTGAATCCAATATGAGGTGGAATGGCCATTATTTCAAGCCAAATTTAGAATTCCACAAGCCATCCATGAGTTGGGAAGGCTCTAACTATACGAGACCATTTCCAAAATTGTAGAAAACATTTGAATGATCATTGGGCTCTCTAGAGTTTTCCCCTTGGAGAGATACAAAGTTTTTTTTTGTTTAAGAAAAGCATGGTAGCTCTAATGGGTTATCTGGAAAAAATACAAAATTCATTTTCTTTCAATAAAATAGTGCAATTGAGAACAACATTTTCCTCGAAGGGATTCAACCCCTTCGCCAAAGTAAGGGATCACTCCAAATCTCAATCAACAGTTGAATCCCCTCTACTCATATATTAATTTGCTTGTTATTTCATTTTATTTCCATGACTGTATATTTCTTACCAACATTTTTGTTTTATTATCATTTCAATTTAGCACATTTCATGTTGTTTCATCACTTTGAATTATAATGATAAACACTGTAGGTAATGAAATTTATAAGTCTTTATGAATTCCATGATTAATTATGTCTTTATTTCATATCTGGATGAATTGAGAATAGTAATTGATCTTACTTGCATCATTCCACCAGTTCCTCACCTTACTAGGACTCGTATCACTCCTACCCAATTTCCAACAAATTGCAAGTAGAGATGGCGATAAAAATCATTATCATAGATTGTGTAGAATGAAGTCAATATGGTTTTCTCACAGTTGATTATTTGCTTTGTTTTTGTGGATTTTGAATGGGTTATTGTAAATTAAATTTCTTTCACCCGATGTTCAATAATTGGTTGTGTTGGTTTTGTTAAGGATGAATTAATTAGTTGCATATCATTCATAGGATAAAAGAGCACATCTAAGCAAGTTAAGACCTTGCGGTTACACATATAGTGTATAGTAACTCTAAAGTGTTACACATATGGATGATAATTTAAGTGTGTCCTAGGAGTTGTGTGACATTGGTTACTAGTGGAATAGCTTTGGTCCATCACTTTTTGGTGCCTTTGTCAACAAGGTCTTGAAACCACATAGGGTTAAAATTTATAATATTAGGGTTATACACTGCTAGTCAAGGTTGAAGTTCGACATTCAACCTTGTACTCACCTTTGCATGGTTTTTTTACTACTTTCATAATCTCTTTTTTCTTTTTCTTTTTTTTTTCCAATAATTTTTAGAATACACGCAATTTTAAAAATTGGTGTAGGGAAAGAAAACAATAAACCACATGAAGAGGAGACATGTCTTTCATCACTTTAGTTCTACATTATCACCAACATAGATCCATCTTAAACCCAGATCTATCAAGCACTGAGAGGGATCCAATTTCTTAAGGTGTAATTTGTTTTATTATTATTTCATTCCATGTCAAGTTTTACACAGTGTGTGTAATTGTTGTTTTGTTTAAATAAGTTGACTTTATTTTCATAATTATTATTATTATTATTATTTTAATTGATTCAACTTTATGTTATTTTTCAAATGTATTGTTATTGTCTAACGCTAACGCCTCAACATCTCCCCCATACTAGACTGTAGAGCACCTCGCTACTCTTGGTGCAATGAAGGAATTTAGACTTGGAAGTCTTCTCCATCCCTTCAAACATTTGATACCCTTGAATGTATAGCTAGTAGCCATTTATCTTCAACCCCTCATCATAGTCATACCCATCTCCACTCCAAATACCCATTCCATGCCTAGTGTAACCACACACCTAGTCTTTTTGTTCTTAAAAGTCTAAATGGTTGAAATGATAATGATTACTATTCAAAGTATTGATGTTGAACTCGGTAATGATTGCATGAATAGATGGAGAACCATTCAAATGCTACTTACCGACACTGCTAGAGAATAGGAGAATGAGGAACAAGCACATTTCACGACTAAAAGAGGGCAAGACAATCACATCAATCACCTCTAGGTACTCCTTAAATATCCTCATTATTTTAGAACCATTTTGGGTAATCAGTGAATCATCCTCCATCCTAAAAAAAAACAAGCCCTTTTGCCATCTATTTCATATTACAATGTTCTCTCCATTTTGCGCCAACCCCAATAATACACCAACAAAGCTAGCATATCGTACTAAATGGTGAATCATTTCCTAAGGAGAAAAAAAACAGTGTAAGATCATTTGCTACAAAGATAAATGCCTCGTTCTATAGTACAAGTTCCTAAGAGTTTGTTATGGAACTGATTAAGCTACAAATCTTATTATCAAAGACCTTCCCTCCCTCTAGAGTGTCATCATATCCTCCTAGAACTCTACATCAGTTACAATAAACATTACAAAAGAAGCTCCATTATTCATTTCACATTCATTGTTTATGTCCAATCAAATCTACTTTCATAATAGCACATAGTTCATTGTAACTTTTAAATATAGAGTCTACCTATAGAAAAATATCCTAAATCAAACCTTCACTAGTTTAGTCTCGAGAGTCCAATCAAACTTTCTATTATCTTATAAGACTATGGAAGACATGTGGTAGGGTATTGTGCAAATGCATACCAAGAGAATAATAAGTTCGAAGCTCCTATTTTGGCTTACAAATGCATAGGAGAGGCTTATGGAAATGACTTGTGGTATATGCTAAAATGTAAGGAACAAAATGAATTGCTAGCAACTTTGTAGATGATGCATATTCAAGGGTTCATATGGAAGCAAATAATTTCAAAGTAACACTAATATCTTCAACAAAGGATAAAAGCAAAGTATCAGCAAGAGTCTTATCCTCTCAAGAATTAGATGTTGATATAAATCATGTTATGAATGCTCAACATTGTGACCATATCAAAGTTCAGAAGTCTACATCAGATACAAATTTTACATCAAATTGACTTTTGCATTCAAGCTCACAATGAAATTCAAAATTTGTGGCAACACATTTATACTCATTCATTTAGCTATGTATCTATGAGATATAAATGCTTCCAAATAATTTGTATAAATCGGTGCTCTAGGGAATCAATACCATCATTTTGAGCATTCAAAAAGGTCACCAAGCAAACACTCAAAAAATTACCAGAATAAAGAAAACAAAGAGTTGAGAAAAGATACTTAAAGTCAAGATCTAAGTTTCAAAGATGGATATAGGTGTGAGCTTTCATCATAGCTCAAAATCAAGGAATGAGATTCAAGATTACAACAAGAATACAACACACCAAGTTGCATATTCATATCAGGTTCAATACAAGTAACATATGGCATACAAGTTTTAAAGGATGATAATTTCGAGATTGAAATGATGCAAATATATAAACATCAATACTCAAAGGGATAGCCATAGGTCTTCTAACCTTAGATAAAAAGTTTCTAGGACACCCTCATGAAGTTTCTAACACACACACACACACACACACACACACACACACACACACATAACTCCTCTAGAAAAATCTAAGCTTCTCATGATAATAATAAAATAAATGGATCGTAGAAGAATCGATATGTTGTTCGATGCCTTCTCGAGCACGTTGGTCAAACAAATATGCGTGACCTATGTGCAACCTTTTTTACTCACGCCTCAAGACAACACTCCTCACGACGGATCTTCAGATGGTGGGTTCCACTGTTCAAACAACCCTTCTAATGTTTAATGTTTCTCAGGCCTATGTACTCCATATGCAAGGCAATGGGGTTTTTTTCTTGTCTTCCTGCTTAGGATTTCTGTTCAGTTTGAATTATCAATTTTTGGATGCATGTCTAGACAACAATATCATAACTCTCGGCGGCCACTTGCTCTAGTATCCAACTATATGGCGGAGCAAGTGGCAGCTTCTACTTTTGGCTATGTTGACCACCTATTTCGATTAGGAAGTCAACTCCATGTGCCATGAAGCTATGTACCTGATGGTGCAACAAATTTGAAGACTTGTTGGTTCTACAAGGCAGTTTTGGCCTCAACACGTATTTTTGTAATTGGAATTTCCGCTCCCCTACGTGGGATAATAATGTAATGGGTCTGCATGGATCATACTTTAGCTTAATTACCTAGGAATTTTTCATTAGGGAATTCCTTTCATCGAGTGTTTTTTTTTCCTCGGGTAATAAATTAGGCCTAACCAACCTTTTTAATTACCCTTCAGTTTTTCATTGCCACAATAATCCTCCAAAGTGGTAAAAGACATTCTAATGATCGAGCCCTATGGGTGAACAGGGTCTAGAAATATTGTAAATGACCATACTAGACATATCCTAGAGTTTTGCGGAATTTCGTCGAGTCTAAGTAGTTTTTTTTTTTAAATTTACCCAATTAATGGTAATTTTAATTCATTTTTATGTAAACATATAAAAACTAGGTCCTTAGGGATTTTGATAGGGGTATTTGTGTTCAAAAAAAATGGAATGAGACCCTCTACACCCTTGGACCAAGTTTCAACTCAATTGGACAAGTTTTTCTAGGCCATTGTCAATGAGGAGTCCAAGTCAATCAAAGTCAGCAATTTAATTGCTTAGTTTAACAAAGTAAAAGATGACAAATAATTGTAAAATGAGGAAAAAAGTTAGAGAAAGAGTGGGAGAAGATGCCTAACCCCTTTCATAATTTAGCCAAACCCCTTTCCTAACTTTATTTCACCCCCTCACCTATCCATCACATCATTTCATCATCCCCCCTAGGGAAGTTGCGCCCCCCTTGGAGAGAAAATCATGAAAAATTAAAAATTAAAGAGGGAAACCCCCTCTCCCTAAGTGCACCCCCCTTAGTCTAATTTCTTGTTGGACAAAGTAAAAAAGGTGCCACCTCACCCCTCATTTACAAAACCCCTAGAGTTGTGCCCCTCCTTGAGATGCTCAATGACTCTTGGGGAATGACACTTGGAAAACATCCAACAGGGGTCACTCTTGGCTCCCAAGTATAAATAAAGGTCTCTCCTCCCTCATTTCACATCTATTCTTTCTCTACTATTATTATGCTCAAATTTCTCTCAATCTCTCCCATTCTTCTCTCTTTCTCCTATTTGCTCTAGTTTATTGTGTAAAGCTTGCTGCAAGTATTTGCAACAACCTTTTCCTATTCAATAAAAAAAAAGATTTAGAGGAAAAATGATGCTTTGAGAGTCTTCTTGGTGCATATTGTGTATTGGAGGTGACATTGTTTGTGTTTTATTGTGTATGCATTTCATTTTCATATCTAGAGTAGAGATCCCAAGCAAAGTACTTTGCGTGGGTGAATTTATAATAGTCTAATTGTAGATCTAGTGAGTAGTTCATAGAATGTGCACAGTATTTTGTATTATCTCATAGAACTACTCACCCTTTGCTTTGTTTTGTAGTTTTGATTCACAATTTTTCCAGGTCACTGCAAGGGTTTGAAAGGCTTGTTTCAGATTTGGAAACTTGCCTTACTCATCCAACTTTAGCCTCTAAATTTCCTGCAATTCATTTCTATACATTTCCATAATTTTTTTAGCTTTCTAACCCCTTAAAATAGGTCTTTTAAAACAATATTACTTGTTGATTTTTTCTACAAAAATTTTATGTTGGTACTAACATAAATTTTTTGAGTTTTTTGTCACTTTTCCAGCTTTTCCAGCAAGCTTTTGCTTGTTGGTTTTTTGCAAGTTGGTGACATAAAGGAGGAGGTACAACCCTTTTGGAGCATCTAGACATCAAGCAAAGACCTCCCAAGTTGGGGTAACTTTTACCCAACTTCTTTTTCTCTTCTATACATTGTAAGCAAGCCCAACGAGAGTCTCTTGTGCTTGCACTTCTCTAAGTATTTAATTTTCTGCAATTTATTTATTTTATTATTTGCCTACACCTAGCAAAGTGATTGGCCCAACCAACCCATGCTAAATCTTATGGCTAGTTTTTAGATTTCATTTTCAGCATTGCAATTTATTTTCAAGTTTTTTCCCCACTTGTCCTTAAAACAAGGTTGTGTGGCTCGGATCTATCTTTTTTTCCAAGTTATATCATTTATTTGCATGCTTTATTTTTCACCCACTTGGGCACAAAACCTGTAGGCTTTGTCCTCCACCTTGTGCCTTTGTTGAAGTTGCAAGTAGTTTAATTTTTATTTCAAGTCATTTTATTTTTTATTATTTGTCTACACCCTGTAAAGAGGATTGGATTTGCCACCCACGCAGTACTGTAAAGCTAGGTAGATGATTGATGGTTTATTGTTTCTATTGTTCAAGTTCATGTGATTATCTTGAGGTTTTAGAAGCACATCTTTTATTTTCTTAAGCCCATGGAGGCATAGAGCATCTACTTGTACATTCCTTTCAAGTATTTACTTTTCTTTCAAGTTCTTGCTATTCACATTTCTTTCAAGCACTTGCAAGTTATTTCATCTCAAGCACTTAACTCAGGCAATCCTTAATTGTTTAAATCAATTTATCTTAGATCCATAGGGGTTCAATATAACTAGTTTAATTAGGACACCTTTAACTGTCTCAACTTTCGGTATCAAAAAAGAAACGTGTGGAGGTGGCAGGGGGTGCTAGATCAGGGATGGTCTCACGGCACTAGGTGCCCCCCTTGTTGAGCACCCTTGTTTCCCAGATTGACCTGTGGAGCTAGGGTAAGGCCTTGTTTTCCTTACTTATTGAGCAACCAATAGTCCTTTTGGCCAAAGCGGGAAGAGTTTTAGGGAAGTCACCTAGTCTAGAATACAACTTCACTTAACCAACCTAATTAATCCTAAAATATATCCACAAGCAACCTTGGTTTAATTTACATTTTCATTTTATGGTTCATGCTCTCTATCTTCAACAACATTTTCATTTCAAGTCATCTTTCAAGCAATTTATTGAGCACTGTGGATAATTGAACTCTTGAGCTTAGGAGTTGCGCATATTTTTCCTGTGGAGACCATTTTTCATGCTTTATCTCTTTTCCTCTTAAGTTGCGCATTAGCCCGTGGAGGCCTCTTTTCATGCTTTGTCTTTGTTCCTCTTGAGTTTTGCATTAGCCCGTGGAGGCTCTCTTTTGTTGGTCTTTCATCTCTTGAAGTTGCACATTAGAACCATTGAGCAACCCCCTTGAAGTTGCGCACCTCTTGGGGCACTTCATTGTTTGGGTTTGTTTTTTTGTGTTGTGTCGTGGATGCTATCTTGAGTTATCTTTCTCCTTTCCATGCACAATCAAATCAAGTTATTTCAATTGTTGCGTTGCTAAAAGTTAGATCTAGTAAGTGCTTGCTTGTTTCTCTTGTTTGTTGATAGTTGTACATGGTTGTATCATTTACTTATTCTTTGCATTCTTATTTGTGTAGATAATTTCTTTATTTCATTGTATCCAATTCAATTGTAAAGTTTTGTAACATAATTCTTTTGTATCTAATTGTAGACTTTTTGTAAAGTCATTCTTTCTAATCTCTTGTTGTAACTTTAGTTGACCCCTTTGCCCAACCTCAGGCACCAGTCTTAGTTATCTTAGGGAAAGGTTTTCCTTTGCATTTGAAAGTTTTTCACTTGCATTGTTTGCCTCACATTTAGATTAGTTTCCCCCCAACCTTTAACAAGTAAAGTTAACTCCTAGAACCAATCTTTTAACTCAGATAGTAACTAGGGTCTACCCTCATTGGCTTCCCTAGGAGTAAGCCTAGACGGAAGAAGTTCAAGTCAAGGTGACAGTGGGCTCAAACTTAGGCATTGTGCCTCCAAGGACACACTAAGTGGATTAGACTTGGTCCACGTTTACAAGTGTGTATAAGGACGACAACAGACTACAAACATAAAAGGATGCCACCTATTTTGGTTTCCACTAGTTTGGCGGAACAGGTGGCAAGCATGTAAAACTGATAAATTTTGTACAGTAACAAAGGTTTAATTAGGTAATATCATTTTTTTATTTACAAAAAAAAATAAAAATAAAATAGATCAAACAAATATTTGGGATAGCCACAAGTGTTCTGGCCTTACAAAAAATGTTTCTAGGAAACCCTCGTGAAGTTTCTAACATAGTAGTAACATATATATTCCACCACAAGTATATATATGGTGACAAGTATACTTGCGATGACATATATATGTTACTAGTATGCTATATATATGTTACTCCATGTGTATATATGTCATCATAACTCCAACAAAAACCAAGCTTCTCATGATAATAATAGAAGAACTTGATCGAACAAATTTATGGGAATAGCCAGGGGTCTTTTGACCTTACACAAAAAATTCTAGGAAACCCTCATGAAATTTCTAACATACTAGTACATATATGTCACCACAAGTACACACACACACACACACACACACACACACATGTTCCTCCGAGTATGTATATGCCATCATAACTCCAACAAAAGCCAAGCCTCTTGTGATAATAATAGAAGAAATGGATCTAACAAAATTATCGTTGCAGGTAGAAATCAATGTCACAACTCCAATGACAGTAGAGACTACAGGGTTAAAATTAATTTAGTAATTGTAGCCATGTTCTAAAGATAAAGAATTATGATATTATGCCTTATTAAGCCCAGATTCTAGAAGGCCACCAATTGACTCATTTAAAGAAGAAAAAGGAATCAAGCACACAACTACATCTAGGTAAAATAGATTCATTATCTCAACTAAAGGAGTGTTCGAAAGTATATGTAAGGGTAATCGAGGACACATCATAAGAACAAAGTCAATATCATTAATTCAAACCAATGTTGTAAATATTGTCAATATATCGGATTTATTAGATTTATCACCGAGATAAACCGCACGTCGATATATTAGATTGAATTTATCATGAGAAATCCGCATGTCGATATATAATAAATGTGTCTGGACACATTCAATATATCACAATATATTAGGAAAATATTGCAAGTTAAAGGAACATGTCGACCTGCTGCTTTAATTCACAGAAAAGTGTTCCGGATTTGGGTTAAGGCCACAGGTGGAGTCTTTTCTTTTTATTGTTTGGTTGCAAGAATCTGAGAGAGCCAGAGAGGTGTGAGAGAGCTAAAGAGGTGTGAGAGAACATAGTGCATATGTCCAAAAAGGAGAAAGCCAAAGATCTTATTTCCATTAGTGGAGAGATCGTGGAGTGGGGATTCAAACCATCAATATTTTCAGGCAAGTATACAATGTTTTTCTTTCATTTATTTGTTTTTTTAAACTTAGGCTAGGGTTTGCAATGTGCCTCAATGTTCATACAGGTTAGGTACCCAACGCCTTAATGACTTGGTATATGTCTAGTACAATATAAGTCTATGGGTGAAGCAACTTGACAAAGAACCTGACATAGAGGCCATTTCATTGTATGACATTGACACCACTAGTCAGTGGAGTGTAATGTCCCCATTTTGGGACATTATAACATTACAACATTTCAGAGTGTTATGCCTACCTCAGTAGCCAGATAGGGGTGACAAAGAGTTTGAGAGATATTGAGGGGTTTATTTGGGCCCGACTTGCATCATTCATCATCAAGATCCATTCCGCACAGCTTGGCTTTTTCGTTGCATTCCGACGATTTTTGTAATTTTGAGTTATTATGGGTCATATCTTAATTAAATTCACTAAGGTCATAATGGGCATATTACTTGGAGAAACCTCTTAGTGTGATAGCTCATTGGAATCGAGAAGAAGAGCACTACAGGATAAGATGATGAGAAGTGACTTTCAGTGGCCGAAGAAGCCATAAAGATGGATAAATCACTTTTAGAGGTAAAATGGTTAATTAATTAATTAATTAAGTGATTTAATCAAGGAATAATAAAATAAAGTAAAAGTCACTTGGAGGGAAAAGGTCAACAACGAATTAGGGTTTCAACAGCGAATTAGGGTTTAGAAAAGCTATAAGAGAAGGGCCAATGACCTAATTCATCATTATGCAGATTATGACTTGTCATTGAGGAGAGAGGCACATCTCAGGAGAGATAGTTCAGTGGATTCCATGAGGAAGACACCATTTGGTTGATTTCGGTGTTGAGAGACCCACCCTATTCACCGGGAAGATCACACAAGTCTTCCATCATTCTTCAACAACAGTTACGCAGGGTCCAGCAGCAAGGGCGCATTTATCCAGGGTGAGGGCGCAACTCCTAAGGAGGTTCAGGGAATCGATTTGTCCCATCCAGGAAGAATTCTGAGATTTCCCTCTGACCCATTTGAGAGGAAGGCAATGCGCATCTTTTGCCTAGTTTCTCGCCAGGTTCCGATGGAGGAATCATCTGGGGTGCATTTTCCAGACTTGGAAGTGCGACACTTTTGGCGGATACATTCAGGGTTCTCGAGCAAGTATCAGGCCATATTCAGGGAAACCCTTCCGACCCATTTCCCAATAGACCAAGGCGGTCATTTTTAGACACATCTCAGTCGATTCCGACGGTGGAATCACTAGGACGCATTTTGCCAGTGAGAGAGGGGCGCATTCCCCCAGGGGGATCCATCCGGGGTCCAAACCCATCAGCAGAGGGGTCCGACAGTTACTAGGACTAAGAACTAGAGCAGGGCGCACCATTTGGGACAGTTTCCAGGCCATTCCGAAAGGTATAGCCGCCAGGGCGAACTTTCCAGACTTCCAGCAGTTACCGTACGAGCTTCCATAGTTCCATCTCATCCATTGACCCCACAATGCTTATCTATTATCGGGTATTATCATTTAATTTTCTTATTGTATTCCGGCTAAGATCCTTTTGTCTTTTGATCTAGCCAAGTGATTCATAATATAAACTTTGCAGTCCTTTGTAAGGTAGCTAGAGAGGTAGTGGGGGGGCCCAGAGGGCCCATAGTGATAATAGTGGAGGTCATTCAATATAAGGTGGACTAGGTCCACTATATTATTAAATAAGACCCACTATGGTAGTTAAATATAATAAATGTAAGAGGACTTCTTAGAAGGTTCTACTTCTAGAAGATTCCTCCTCTAGAATGTTCTTAGGTGATGGTAGCACTATATA
>ML840910.1:8157-20426 GCA_009831015.1 Picea engelmannii
GAACCCGTCAATGGGTTATACCTTAAGAAGTTTTATGCTTAAAAGTAGTCACACTACTTTAGGTCATTTTCTTTTTTCTAGTGTTTTTAATCTTTTTTCTCTCACCCCTCTCGTCTAAACTATCCTTTGTGCTATTGACATATGCTTCCTTCACCAACCTACCACATTGGTTACGCCGACGACGCCAGCCATTGGACACAAAATCTCTCTTCAGCGGCTTGGGCTTTATACACCCCCTCACATAAAATGCTACATTCAAGCAGCATATGTTTGGGGTCAGCAACCAACAACCAAGACGAGTATACTTCTGTCATTGGCCTCCTAGCCGACACCCAACATCATCATATTCGTCACCTTAGCGTGTTCCTCGACTCTCAACTAGTCGTTCTCCAGCTCAACAATGTTTACCGTGTACACGATCCATGCCTCTTTCGAAAATACCTGCAGGTTAGATTATTATCTTGACATTTTGATTCCATTACATTTACACATATTCCAAGACAATTGAATCAAACAACTGATGAAATAGCTAACATGGTGTTAGATTGGCATATCTCACATCAAGCTGCACATAAATAAACATCTCATACATCCTGTCACAGCATATAGATACATTAGGCATCATCATCATCAACATAAAACACATGTAAACACAACATTTGGATCTAAAAATATGTATACTCATATATATATATGGGCCTATCCGGCCATATGAATGTTTACATACAAAAATACGTCGGCCCGCAGGCCAGTGCCACATCTCGGTACAAAAATCGGCTCACCAGCCTATCAAAAAGATATACAAAATAGATCCACCAGGGTGCCTCTATCGCACCCCCAGCTGCTCCTCTCTTAGGAGGAGGTGGTGTCCCACCCCCACCTGCCCCAGGCGGTGGTGGTGGAACACCTGCAGGACCCTCCTGCCCCGGCGGCAGGCATCCACTGGTCATGGCGGCAAGCATAGCTGCTTGTCGCACAATCGAACGCCATGGTGGCAGTAAACCTATGCACTGCTCCAGGAACCCCTCGTCCTAGATACAGATCCACATGCCCTCAGGCACGTCCTATAACACCATCTCCAAATGACGGCGTATATCATCAAAATCACCTCCGGCCGCCACCGGAGGAGCGTGTGATGGCCCCGCACCAGGGTCATCAAATCGGCGCCTCCAAACCTGTCTCTCAGGCTCTGCTGGTGCCCCCGTGGCCTCATCCCTCCGACGCCTCCCTCCACACGGTGATCTCTCCAGCTCTCGCTGAGCCGATGCTCTCTGGAACTCCACCTCACGCTCGCGAGGTGCCAAATCTGCACATGCACAAAACAACCAACACACGATCATATCAGTATCTATCATCATAAATATAAACTGGTATATAAAAAAAACAACATAAATCAAAACGTACAAAACTCAACATACCTCGGTCATCAAAAACCTTCTGAGGAGGCAATACCATGTCCGGGTCCCCCCGGAAGTCCACCCCAGCATAGGGGTATCAAAGTATGACCTGCGGCATCTGCCGCCAGATCTGTGCTGCCTACACCGTGAAGTAGTGCCTGCCTTCGCCACCACCGTGGTGAACCAAAATATGAGACCACCGCCTCAGTCGAGGCTCTCGTGCCCCCGGCGCCTCTAGAAGAACCCGTGGGCGTAGCATCGACACCCTCTCCAGAAACCAAGCTACCAGGATAGAGCCGAAAGAAAACTCCCCGGTACCTGTGGACCGAAAACGGTCCAGCTGCACGATCATCCGCGCGTGCAGTGTCAAACCCCAGGCAAACCACTCACGGCCCACCACCACTCTCTCCATCACCAGCAGCTAGCCACCAGTGATCCGTTGGGTCGCCAGTGACCCATACAACCGAACAATCATCGCCGCTATGCAACGATGCAACAAAAAATCTATCCCACTAATACTCACTATAGTCCCAGACATGTAGTGCTCGCCTGAGCAGTATCGCTCGGCGACCTCTGACAGCTGTGTACCCCTCGGCAGCATAGGCTCTGCCGACAGCTGTGTTCCCCGAAAGGGGAGCCCAGTCAAGAAATATATATCCTCCACCGCAGTGAAGGGGGCCTGCTCTCCTCGCACGAGGAAGCAGTGCAGATCTGGGCCCCACATCTGGAGCAGAAACTGGAGTAAGTACTCCTGTGCCCGTATAAAGGGGCACTCAAATAACTTTAGCAACCCACTGGTTGCTAAATCCGCTCGAACTGCAGGCCCTGCATTGGCCACAACATCTCGCAACTGTGACCAGTCTCGCTCACGCCACCGCACATCCATGGTCACTGCTAGCCACCTACACACAACACAAATTCCTATATTAGCTTATGCAACCATCCAATGCATCAAAAAGGCTACTTTTTTACCCTGAAAACTTGCCTATAAAGCGCGGTTTTACCACCCACAGGTGCGCACACATGCGCACCTGTTCACTATACAGGCGCGCACATATGCGCGTCTGTTTATAATACAGGCGCGCGCGAGGGCGCACCTGTCAAACCCACAGGCGCGCTCTGGAGCGCGCCTGTTCACCCCACAGGCGCGCAATAATGCGCCCCTGTTCACCTCACAGGCGCGCCATTAGGGCGCACCTTAAATTCTCCCCCATGCGCACCCATGCGCGTCTACTATGTGGACAGGCGCGCACGTATGCGTTCCTTCCACTGAATCGCCCGCGCATGCGGGCCCACATCCTATGAAAAAACCCCTTAAACCCCCTGTATGGCCCCCCGTACCTACCCTGCCCCAAAATTGGAAACCTATTTCTATGCAGGATGATCAGACCACTAACCTGAAACTCGCACACCGTCGATCGGATACCCTGTGCTCCCTAAAAATCCAAATCTCCTCTGCAATCTGCTCGTCCAGTCACTGTAGCAGCAGGTACAAATGAGGTGGCAATGTGGGCCCTACAGCTATATATAGGCCTTCTGCCAAACTTCCACTCAACATTCCGGGAGCCCAAGGTGTCTGTTTTTCAAACCGTCTTCAGCCACGGGATCAGCATCCCGCCGCCTACATCACGACTGTCCCTGGGTCACCTTTCGTCCTAGGCCCCTGGGGTGCCCTTTTTTCCATATCATGGTCAGGTACGTACGCGCATAGTCACATTTTTCAAATACAAGCTCATATCTTTGATTCTCTTCAGATAATGTTCACTTTGGGTATTTGGTTGTTATGTGTGCAGGTACTTGCTCATCGGTCGTCAACATCATCCCTTCAGGTATATATTCAACACTGGCATGTAGTCTATCCCACTGTATTGCATTTACATTTCCAGTCACGCCCTCTGATATTGGCCTTTAGGATCCTCATTCCCAGCTCTGCAGTACCCACACCTCCATTTGCATCTTCGGTATTGTAACCTGGTAGCATTCTCACCCACATGAGTTGTCCCATTTCTAGCACCCTTTGGCACTTTTGACACTCATGCTGTTTTTCATTACCTTCTAGGGATGGGAGTCCCGATAGTCTTACATCATGTCATGAATCAGCCACATACTCTTTCTCTTCATTTTGCTAGCTTTCCCACATGGACTCCTGGGTTATCTCTTTATGGTTCTATTTTTTACCTGCACCTCCGCAGGCTCATGAGCCCTTCATTTCATCCACAATCAGTTTTCCCATCTGTGAACCTACCCTCATTTCACATACCTCATACATAAACTCACCAATGGGGCCGCCACCCTTCATAAGTTTCCCAAGACAATTCTGCCCTCCCTGGGGCACACATTTCACACCGGGGCACCCGTTTCTATATTTGTACTTTTCCCCCAAAAAATTATTCATTATTTATTGTACAAACACCTTTATTTCCAGTCATTACATTCTTTGTCGTCACCCTTGGTTGGAGCATTACTTATCATCTACCCTTGCCGGCATCGTCCATATCTTCAGAGTACTCCACAGGTCAGTTACCTCTACCCTCTGAATTTGTTCACCTTGTCCCGCCTCTGGCACAACTTAGCACCGGTCTTGTCATCCCCCTGACACTCGACCTTGTTACACGGTTGCGGCCACTGTTTCTCTCATACATCCTCCAGCCAAGGGAAGTCTTGAGTCATCCCACTTCTTGACTTCGTCCATGTACCTCTGCCACTTCCTCACCTTAGTAGATTCCACGGAACCCTTTTTGCTTCTGGGAGTCACGTCCCCCTTTTGTCGACATCAACACACTTTTCCAGAAGGGCGACAATATCTTGATTCTCATTCTCTATTTTAATGAGAGATCTCGGACGGCACAGGGTGAAACACCATTGCTCCCTGTTTTCGTTGGCCCCCATAACATTCAATGCCAACACTCTCTCATGTTATGGTGGGTCTTACTTTGCGACTATTGCAGTTATTTTTTTCATTTTCCGAAGACCACTGAACTTGGTAGGGCCATCAATTCCCACATCATCGTCGCTGCTTATTACCGCGAACATTGCCTATTATTCAGAGTATGTTCCTTTGCAGAATTGTCTTTTGCCTTTATCATTACCTCCCCCGAGGGTGCTGCAGTTGTCTACACCAACACTTCCGTCATCTTTTTTCAGAGTTACATAACACGAGCATGGGGCATGCCCGCCTCGTTTGTACACAGTTGTATATTTTTCTGCACGTCTCTTAGAAGGTCAGGTCCTACCGGTTCCTTTTTCCTCCAACGGATCGCTCCGAACGGTCCCACTATTGCTCTCCCTTACAAAAACATTATCAATAGAAGAAACATTGATGGATTTCGGCTATACGTATGCTCCTAACCTCATCCATCAGGGGGCATCTGTTATCACCGAAATTTCGTCCGCACATGGCGACAAGAACTCCGCATCGTCAAAATAGAAATGAAGTCATTCATGGCACTGAATTAATTTCACAGCATTCCAGAAGGGTCAAAAACTATACAAAGTAACCAAAAATTGAAGGGCGCTTTACAATAGTTTGGTGCGCGCACACATGTGCAGGAAAAGAACGTATGATGCATGCATGCGCGCATGACGTGCGTTTGTCAACGCAAAAACCCGCGCACCTGCTAATACGACGCATTTATTGAATTGTCCGGCCTCCCAACCACTTTCGGACCAGCTCCCAATCTGATTTGACTCCCAAATCCGATCTGAATCCACAGGGTAGGCGGGTTAATGACCTAATGAATCCCTAAAGATCCCCTTTTCACACTTTGAAGAGGTTACATAATCGCCCGATGATCTTCTATAAAAATCCATGAGGGAACATTGTTTTCGCAAGGAATTCCAGGTATTGTTATGCTGTTAAGATTTTCAAGGGCTCATTCTTTGACGGTAACACATTGGCAACATCTCATAGAGCCATTCGCCTATCCATTGAGCGGATGAGCTGGGAGTTCTTTCACCATCAGTCTTATTTCTTCGCATTGTAAGGAAAGAAAGTTCATGAGGGCCTCAAGAGCCTTCCTTTGGGGGAAGAAGGAACCACAGTTCCCTTCCTTCATCGTGCTCTGGTTTCATCAATTGATCAGCTCAAAACCATTGGTGACATCGGTGTATTTTTGTGTTTATTGTTTCTATATCCAAATGGTCATAGTTTTAGTTTTTTTTTGTTTAAATCTTGCTTGTAGTTTGCTTTGTTTCCTCTAACCCTTTCCTCCACAACTGTCATGCTCTACAGGACCCAACAGGGCATGTAAGAACCCTCGATTTGCTCACCAAGTGACGAATTGGGTGTGAACACCCATTTCTTCGCATTTTACACCAAGGGACCAAAACTGGAGAGAAGCACCCCCTTTTCAAGAATTGGTGATAACACCAAGTACACTACAATGTCTCTAGATGTTGCACAAAGTTTTTTTTTTGGAATTGTCCTTAGAAGTTCCATCAAAGTAAGTATATATTTTTTTGAATTTTGATTTTCTCAAACAATAAAAATTTCGAGGTTTGAATTTTTTTAATATATTCATTTTTTCGTCAAATAAAATATAATTTAAAATAAATATTTACCATTGTATGCCACCAAATTTGTGATATATCAATTAATGCTTAGTAATTCAAAGGTTAACATAAACATATTTTAATACAATACAACATAAATTTTCTATAATAAACAATAAATATGACAATGAAAATATATCAAAACCAAATCTTATGCTTGTACATTTATTTAATACATTTTCAAAATGGTGGTTGTAAATGGTTGTTAACTTTTCATATCCAACATAATTATAAAATGAAGGAAAAAAAATCATAATTGTCCATTATAGATACCCATAATAAAATGACACATCCACAATATAAATGTCCAAACAAATCATTTACATGAAATCAGTGTTTGTTGCCATCACCCTGATAATTTTCGTCGCTTGGAATTATAACATTGTTTTTATAAAAAGTAAGTTTAGATATCGGATCATGTCTCAGTACGAGCCACTAATCCCCATCCAACACATGTAGGTAAAAAAACACTTGGTTGCAATGTTTTGGGAAAACATTATGCTCCTTTGTAACATACCCATTATCTGTAACTGAACAAAATTGCTCTGATACCATATTGTCATATTCCCAGCCACCAACTGGGCTATTCCACTAAATGTTTTTGAAATCTGATACTAAGTAAACATAAAATACTCTGCAATGCACTATTTTTATACATAATCATAACATAAATATACATGCAACATAAACATGAAAAACCCATGAAAGAAAATGCATAATTATTACTGTAACACATGATTTAACACACAATTAACACTTTTATTTGATTAAAGGACACCAACTGCATGCATACCTTCCATGTTCCTCCCAGCCTTAGACCGTACTGCTCATAAATCTCAACAGTGGGTCACCCCCAAGTTGGGGCTAAACTCCACCTGGATAATGTTTCCTAACCAGGCTAAAGTCTTTCAGACAACGTGAAAAACTTTGTCACAGGTGCCAATTCACACCAAAAACCTACAATCCCTCAATCCCCACATGTTGTTCCACCCAAAGAAGTGAGTCCCTTCTCTTCTCAACAGCCCTTCGGTTGCCCGCTTCCCTTCCGGGACTTCAGCAACAGTCTAGACATGAAGTCTCAGAGCTCTGTCGCTGTAGTTTGGCGCCTCGGGAAAATAATTCCCTACAATTCTATCACCTAGAGACAATGCAATCATCAATGGCTTGAAAACCCACCTCTTCAGTCCATCTCCCAAGCTAACCAAGGTACAAGTATATGTGACAATAACCCCAGTGTATGGATGACAACTGAGTGAGTGAAGGAATGATGATCAAATCATCCCAAAATGAACTAAGTACAAACTATATGTATGCATGTTCCCAACTTGACACTTTTCATGTTCAGAACTACCTTGGGTCCACTTGTCCCCGTCCTTCGGACTTAAGATAAAATAATATCCATACTTTTTACTTTAATGAATATTAATATAATATTCATTTTGGGTTTAAGCCCCCATTAAATTATACCCTTATCCTCAACTAATGGAGTTTATCACCCACACTCTTTTACGTGGTTGGTCTGCAACAATGATTCATTTTCATTATATTTGCATGTGATTACATTTAGATTCTTAGTATAGAGGTACTGGTATTTTTGCATCCAGGCTCACTAGCCTAAAAAAATAAAGATCACACACTAAACTGGTGTGCACAGAAATCCTGGGATGCACACACTCTTCTTTTAGTGTGCCACCCTCACGCACTTACACAAGTGCACGTCATAACATAACATATATACAAAAGGCTCTCCTGCCTCAAAATCATGCACTAATTCATTGTGCACATAATCCTGGGATGTGCACATTCTTATTTTAGTGCACCATCCTTGGGCCTTTACACCGACACACACTGTATACATTAAGTTTTTCTCTTTTAGTGTGCCATTCCTGCACACTTACACATGTGCATGTTCTATACATTAAACTGCGTGCTATATTCATTTTAAAATGTGTGCACTCCTTTGGTGTGAGATTCACGCGCACTAAATCAATGCACATAGAACCAAACCAAAGATCTTGTACCATCAAATCACCAACCTAAATGTAAATTATAGTTAGAATTATATGTACAAATGGGGTTCAACCTAGGGGTATTACATTCCCCTCCCCCTTATTTATGCACTGTCTTGAGTGTAGTATATACACATATACAACCAAAATTTCAAAAGTATTCAAAAATATGTGGGTATTATGCCGCATAGCATCCTCATACTCCCAAGTTTCATCCTCAGGGATGTACCAGGTCCATTGGACCTTTACTATCCCTATGGCTCGATTCCAAATTTTCTTGATCTTCCCGTCCAATATGCACACTGGATGCACTTGAAAACCACCTTCTTTCTTCCACCTGAATCACATTCCAATCAACGACATGATCAGTATCAAGTACATGCCTTTTAAGAAATGATACATGGGATACAATATGAATACACATTGATGTAGACAAGGAAAACATGTATGCTACAAGCCAAATCCTTTCAAGAATTTCAAATGGCCCACAAAAATGAGCTGGCATCTTTGAGCAATTTCCCAACTTCAAAGAAATTCTATTGGCCTTTACTTTCAAGAATACATGGTCACCCACTTTAAATTCCCTGTGAGTTATGCCCTTCTCCACATAACTTTTCTTTCTGTCTTGGGAAACCTTTAAATTCTACTTTATTTTCATCATATACTCTTCCATTTCCCTGATTAGTTCTGGCCCAACCACTTCTCTGTCTGATGGGTTGTCCCAACTCACCAGTGTGTTGCATTTTCTTCCATAAAGTGCCTCAAATGGGCTCATCTTCAGGGATGCTTGGTACCCATTGTTTTAAGAAAACTCCACCAAGTGCAAATAATCCTCCCATTTCAATGGTTTATCCATTGCATACATCCTATGAATATCACATATTACCTAATTCACCCTTTTTGTCTGCCCATCCAACTTTGGATGATAAGTTGTGCTAAAATGCATATTTGTTCCAAATCCCTTGAATAATCCTTTACAAATATTTGATGTAAATTTTGGATCTCTGTCAGACACAATTGGCTTGGGCATTCCATGTAATCGAGCTATTTCTTTTAGATAGCTCTATGTTAGCTTCCTTGTGAGTGATATTTACTGGAATAAAATGGGCAATTTTTTTAAGCTTATCAACCACTACCATAATATAATCATGTTTCTTTCTAGTACTTGGTAGTTTAGTGATAAAATCCATTATTACAACTTCCCATTTCCACTCATGGATGGGAAATGGATGCATCAAACCAACTGGATGTCTATGCTCAACCTTGACCTTTTGGCATTCCAAACACTTGGCTATAAAATCAACAACTTCTTTCTTCATGCATGACCAATAATATTTCTCTTGACAACTGTAATAGTTTTTTGGTAACTTGGGTGTCCAACATAAGGCACATTATGCATTTCTCCCAATATCAGATTCTTCAATTCTCGATAATTTGACACATAATTTTTTCCCCTGTACATGAGAATTTCATCATTTTCTAGCTTATAGACTTCATCTTTCTGCTGTAAATTACCTTTCTAAAGTCTTTCCTTTACTTCCATGTATTTCTGATATGATTTTGGAGCTTCTAGAATTCTATCTTTCAAATATGATTGGTACAATCTAATGGTTGTAGCATGCATCTCATGCACCCTCCTGTTGAGTGCATCAACCACCTTGTTCTCTTTACCTTTGATATGTTTTATATCAAAATCATATTTACTAAGAAAATATAACCACCTGCTTTGCCTGGAATTTAGAGTTGGTTGTCCAAACAAGTATTTCAGTCCACTATGGTCTGTCCTTAACTCAAATATTTTCCCCATGAGGTAGTGCTTCCACATCTTCAAGGCATGCACTTTGGCTTCCGACTCCAAATCATGAGTAGCATAGTGCCTTTCATGCTCCTTCAATTTCCTTGATTCATAGCACACCACATACCCATTTTGACTAAGGACTCCACCAAGTCCTTCTTTACATGCATCAATGCATACAATGAAATCTTTAGTTGGATCAACAATTCTTAGTATTGGAGCACTTGTTAATAATTTCTTCAAGTGTTGGAAACTCCTTTCATAATCGAATGTCCACTCAAATTTCAAACCTTTCTTTTGTAAAGAAGTAATTGGGTGTGCAATATTTGAGAATCCTTCAATAAATCTCCTATAGTAACCTGCAAGGCCCATGAATGATCTCACCTTTGAAACATTCCTTGGTGTTGGACATCCTTTAATGGCCTTTATCTTTACTGGATCTACTACTATTATTTCCTATGAAATGATATGGCCCAAATAATGAATTTTCTTCTTGTAAAATGAGCACTTTCTCAATTTCGCATACAACAGATGCTCCCTCAATACTTGTAACAACATTCTCAAGTGTTTCTCATGTTCTTCACTAGACTTGGAATATATCAAAATATCATCTAAGAAGACAATGGACAACATCTTCAAGTAATTCCTGAATATACGATTCATGAGACACATGAAAACAACTGGTGCATTAGTTAACCCAAATGGAGCCACTATGAACTCATAATGGCCATACCTTGTTCTAAAGGCAGTCTTGGTGATGTATTCTTATTTAATTATTACCTGATGATAGCCCGACCTGAGATCAATCTTCGAGAATATTTTTTCATCTTTCAGCTGATTAAAGAGGTCATCTATCCTTGGAAAAGGATACTTGTTCTTCACAATTACCCTGTTCAACTTCTTGAAGTCAATGCAAAGTCTCAAAGTTATATCCTTTTTCTTCACAAATAATACCAGGGCACCCCAAGGTGACACACTTGGGCATATATACCCCTTCTTCAGAAGCTCTTCAATTTACATTTGTAATTCCTTCAGTTCTGGTGTACTAATCCTGTAAGGGGTCTTGGATACTGGAGCTGCTCTAGGCATCAGATTGATGGAGAAATCAATATCTATTTTTTGTGGAAATCCCAGTATTTATTTTAATATATATTCAAACTCTATTAGGAATGCATAATCTTGAATATCTGACACCTTATCTTTAGGTGTTTCTTCCATATGTGCTGCAAATATTTGACACCCTTTCCTGTAACTTTTCTTCAGTTGCAAGGCTGAAACTTCTTTGACAGTGAATGCTATAAGAATTCCTTGTACTTTCCTTAAGTTTCCTTCCTTATCCAAGAAAGTAAATGCCTTATTATAACAATCTAGGACACCATGATGTTGGTCCAACCAATCCATACCAATTACGCATTCATAGCATAGGAACCTAAAGGTATGATGTTCAAATATTCCCCGGTGTTCAGTCCATTCATGTTCATCGGATATGCCTTAGCCATCTGATTAATTTTTCTTTTAGCTCCTATAACTAGCTACACCATCCAATGTTTTTCAAGCTTACTTCTTGGAAATTGAAATATCTCCACCAACTTAGGATCTAGATAAATGTAATGAACTGCCTCGTTACGACAACCATTCTAGAGATAGGTGCAAATTTTTTTGAAGTGTGTGTGTGTGCGTATGTGCAAGGAGCCAACTACAGTCTACTCGAATCTGCGTCGCCACCTGACGACGGTATGACGCAACCAGGATGAACATAAGAATATGACCAGGATGCACGACCGTAACCACAGGCATACATGATGATCACACGACAAGCAAAACTGACTGCTAAAAGCGACTGACCTCCCGCCCGTCCTACCCTGCAAGGTTAGGACCTCCAAGACACATAAGCAACGCTCAAGCCCGGTTTCCCATCGTCTTTAACCATTTAAGGTCTCAGGGCTGGCGACTATTCTGAGGAACATGGAGGTGTCTATATCCCACCCGACACAACAGAACAAGCAACCAACTGACCACAGTCAAGTACAACATAAATAAGAAGAACAATGCGCCCCTATGGAAGGCACGTGACAAGGACTCTGACAACGAACGCCCAAGTTCACAAATCCAGACTCAACAATCTCTCGTTCAACTAGCTCTGAGTAAAAGATTGTGCAGAAATCCGGGACATTCCGACTATGTATGTCTTACCATTATCAATAGATTACACAACCTTACAACCAGATAACCATATCATATCGTCCCATTCATAAAAATGTTGAAATAAATAAAGGTCATACATCCAATTCTAATCCTTGCAAGTGGTTGTATGGTACCAGAAACACAATTCATATTCAACGATGTATTACAATACGAAATTTAATAACAGTGGTAACTATTTTAACATTGTTTAGCAGTATTACTATCAACACCATAATTAGCCATTATAACCTACCAAATTAAAAATGATGTCAATTTAAATGAGTAGTACTATTCAACAAATATCTCTAGAGTAAATGATATTAAGTTTCTCTT